>PQXK01000233.1:0-60006 GCA_004786245.1 Botrytis hyacinthi | reverse complement strand
CACGGCGCCAACTACATGTTCTGTAGTTGCCTTCGTGCCTCAGGCATAGACCACTAGCGTGCCCTACTTCTTATAAGTAGGGCCTTACTCTTCCATAGCTCTTCTACCTTTATGGTACAATATAAGTCTTTACCTGTACCCTGACAATACACTCCTAATACAATAAAAAAATGATGTCAAATATTAGATAAATTTTAAACATCAAAATAATTTTAAATATTGAAGCAATCTCAAACATTGAATCAATTTCAGACATTAAAAGGATTTCATATTAAATCGATTTCAAACATTGAGAGTTCACTTCAACAAATTTAGTAGTAATACATCATTCCTAATACTAATAAACTTAACCTATTCTAAGAATATATAATCCTTTCGATCTATAGATATACTGCGACACTTCGCTATTTACTTTGCCCATCAAGGGCCGAAGATGAACTAATATCTTAAGTGTATAAGATTTTATATCTACGATGATCTATGACCCTACATTATTTCGAAATCTGATACTCCCTCAACCATATAAGATAATCGAATCCGAACAAACCTCTTAATCATTATCACTATTATCTCGTCCTGTGTTATTGGCAGTCCTGAGCGCCTATGCCCGATGAGCCATGGATGGAGCAATGTTTGATGTCCTGGAAGACCCGAAGCAATCTCAAGATCCAACCTGCTTGCCCATGCATAACATAGAATGGTGATACCGATCTTTCTTGCATAACTTTTCCAATTGTAGGCCATCACTCAAAGCCTATTAATCATTGACTCAATTAAAAACACTCCATCAATCCAGGAGGCTGGATCTGTCTTATAGCTTAAATCGTCTTCGTGTACTGAAATCTTTTGATTGTTGGATCGCATCTTGGACTATGGGGAACCATGCTCTTGTTCCAGTACCTATTCTCCATCAATGAACTTCCACTATCTTCTTTCATTGACAGTTGCCAGTTGCTGGGCCTAGGGTAGTTTGTTGAAGGGATTGGTTGGGTCCCATCCAAACTTCTCAAACATCTCTAGCCTGTCCCTTTCATCCGCTACAGGGTCATTCCTCTCCACTCGCATTCGTTTTTCCACCTTTAATATGTGATGAATAGAATAACCATATTCCATTTCAAGCCTTTTAGACTCCACTGGATGCTTTAGCGACCATTCTATTTCTGTGGCATACTTCTCTTCAAATTCGAGAATTAATATCTTGAGTATCTCTAATTCTGTAAGTTTTTCTATCCATCTGTAGCTTCGAACCGAGCATAATCATCGCTAATGTGTATCTCATCAACTTTCGGAAAAAATTTCATCGCTCTGGTTCTAAAACGAACGATACGGGAGAAATCGACCCATTTCTGATCGCGGTCTTTGACCTTTTTGTGGTACGCAGCTTCCTCTCCATCTTATTTTTTCAACCGTTCTTTAAACTCCGCTTCTCTTAGTTTCTTTTCTTGGATGTCTTGTCTTCCTCAGCTGTGATATCGGCATTTATGCCGTAGCGTAGGAAATACATACATCGACTTTCACTTTCCGGGAAGACGAGATGAATCGTACACCAGATAATACCCAAAAAGAATACTACTGGCACAGCTAATAAAGGCATTCACCAAGTATTCGACCCATGGTTTTTTTTGTGATTGTTGATGTGATTATATTCGATGAGTTGTTTGTGAGAGAGGCAAACTGCGAGGTCGGGGTGTTAGTATTGCCTACTAAGCGTGGATTTCGCGAGACAACAGAACGAGGGTTCAGTAATCTATGGGGAAGCAAAAGGAAAATAAGCATAGGATACAAAAGCAGAGGGCAATTGGCCCATAGCATTAGTCAGTCAACATAAGGGAATTATTGAATCATCTGTATTCACAGGTGAAAATGCGGATGTTGTGCCGTTGATTGGAAAGGTTGGTGTAGCACTAGCGATATTTGCAGTAAGACTATGGCTGATGACGGTGCTTAACGTAGTTAGTGAAACGATGTCATATAGGGTCTTAGTCACGGTGATTGTTGCCGTCGCGGAAGTGGAGGTAATGAGGAGCGCCATTGTATGTTGTTTTCCAATGGAAGTTGTGTGTTGAAATCTTTGTGATTACTGGGGAGCAAACATATATATATGGTAAGGAGGTTGAGTTTAGCTTTTGGCCAAGAATTTCGTCCTAGGAATGACCGAACCAGAAGAATCTTGGCTTGTCTTGATTCATGAGGTGAGTGTATTAGGCAGATGATCAAGGCCATGACTTTTGGTAATCGATCCAACATAATGCCTTTATCTACTCACTTGAATGATGATGCATGTCATAGTTTGATGCTTTAAATCATCTAAACCACCGTAGTGCTTTAGGAAGCAAACAAGTGGATCACGAGTAACTACAATTGATTTTGATTGGAGCCCTCGTTATAGATTCCTTGCTCTCCAAGTTAAATGACAGGAAGTGATCTACTAAAGACTACTTTCCTAGAAGCGCTAATTCTTCTGGGTGAAAGATATGTGATAGTTGCGGTTAGATCACAGAGAACATGGAGATATTCTGAGGCTAAGACTCTTAGTACTTGACTAACCAAAACAATTTAAAACTTTAAAACTTGTGAACACATATGCCTTAGGAGAAAAAACCAAATCAAACCCAGCTGCTAAGAATTGGAACAGAATTCAGTTAAATACATACAATCTATCAAGTTAGAGTGCGCATTGCACACGTTGTTCTGGAGGCCTGGGAGTGGGAGTGGGAGTCGGAGTGGAAGTAGATACCAAAGGGGAGACATGTTGTGACCTTGAACTCCCCCTTCAAAGCCCTATAATTATACCAATTGATATAACTTAATTGATTTAATTATACCAACTGATAATTGTTCCAGTTCACACCATTCAATCACTTTCATTCTCTCGTGCTACCGTATAAATTCTCCTATACAACCATATAATTTGATAATTAGCCTAGTGTAGGAGACCCCCATTACGCCATACTGCAACTTTTCCGCAAAAACCTTGGCACAGCGATTTTCTCGCAGGCTCTATAACATGCCTCCAAAACACAGCTTCCGCCCATTAGTTCCACAGCTCCAGCATATATTGTCATGTTCATAAACAAATGCAATTAATTCTCTCCGTACTCCTGGAATCATGCCGCCAAGTTTCAAAAATGTGGTCAAATCCTCTATGTGCGTACGTTATTCATATCGTCGTAGAATTACACCAATCGCTCGCGCTGTGCATTCAATTTTTATATATATCCATTTTCTACAACCGTCACCAACTTGGTCGAGTAGCTGACAGATATTGCTTAATAGTATTCAGGCAATGCGCTGAAGCTCGGGACTGTTGATGAACATTTAAAGTCCGGATCGTATGCTAGCTTCGGCAAGATGCCGGCTGCTAATCCTCTTTGGTAACCTATTCAATCAATCTGTTAGCAGTCATCCAGTGATATCCTTCGTGCTTTGATTCTTGATCGCCCATTTTATTCCATTCCCCGTCAATGAAGTCGTAGGTATGGGAAAGAGAAGACCTGCAGATGCGAGGAGTCGGAAACTTACTCCACTGTGTGCCACCACCCTCACTAGTCTCCGTAGCCCAGGTCCAATAAAACCAGCCCCAGCCTAATTCGAAACTATACATCTGCGCTTCGGCAAACATTTTCAAAAAGCTTTTGTATGTATCACTGTAGGTACTTGGATCTGCATTCGCATTGGTACAACTACATGTGCTATCCTGTGTTGGACAATCTGGCGTCGTTTGTTGTGTAGATGAGTCTCCAGTATTATATGTTCCTTCCCATCTATTTCCTTGATTAACATTTGTGAGAAAGGTTGCACAATCCGTATCGGCTTGAGACCATTCAGCAACCATCGTGGGCCCAAATCCTGTATTTTTGTTCATAGATATCTCTGTTTGTTGAGTCCAACCACTACAAGCATAATTTACTTTCTCTGTATGGTTATAAAGGATCTGTCCGCTATTGAAAATGACGTATTGATGAACATCTAAGATTAGATTATTATAACTTGTCAGGTCGCCCTGCCAATTCTCGAGTCCACGGAACCCATCTCCAATAACGACATATGCGGAAATACCATTCTTCACGACCATGTCAGTGACGGTAGATGTCCAGTTTAAGACATCATTGACGTCAAGAGATGTCATTCTAGGTTCATTAGCGAGGCCATAGAAACTAATAATGTTCTTATAGCGGTCTTGAGCGAAGAACTTAGAGAGCCGATCGTGGACCTCGATACTGCGTTGAGCATTTAGGTCGCCATTAGTTCCGTTTAACCAACCAATAGCTCCTTGACGGCCGGAGTGATTCCAACCATTTTGAGATCCAGGGAGTGCATGAAGATCCAGGTTGATGCGAAGACCATATTTGCGAGCCCATTCTATACCACGAAGAAGATAACGCCATGAGGTGCGGAAAACATAGGGGTCATCATCGTAGGTTATCACAGCCCAGTATGAGTAAGGGATACGAACGTGGTCCAGTCCAGCAGCGGCAATGTCGGCAAATGTTTGCTCGGAAACGAAGGTTGCATAGTGTTTCTCAAGGGTAGATGCGGCCGCGGTTGCACCCAATTTAGTAGTCAGTGTCCACTCATCAATAATTCCATCAGCTGATGAGTAGGAGTTGAAAAGGGACGGTGTGATGAAAGGTTCGATAGAAAGCCAGCCACCTAAATTGACACCTCTAGCTGGTCTTGAAGTATAAGCTCCCCACGCTGCAGACAACTTTGGTGCCTTGGAATTTGGCGCTACATCATCGCTGTATGAGGTATTCAAACCCATAACCGGAAGATCTCCAACAGTCTCATTCGTGTATGTGACGTTGAAATCCAATGTATCGTACCATGTAAATGGGTCCAAATATGTTCCTTGGGCTGCAACCGGGATATCACTTTCTGACATCCCATCAAGATTTGAATTTGAAGGAGTTCCACTTTCTCTTGCAGGGGCTGTAGATGAGGAAGAACTTGAAGTGTGCTTTTTGCTGGCGCTCACTGCAATTGCTATTATAATTATCAAAATTACTATGCCAATGCCAATTCCCATCCCTAAATACATTATCAGCTCTCAAAATTGACTCCTTCGACCTTGAGTTTGGAAACTCACAGATACGTTTCCGCCTTTTTCTAAAATCTTCGTCGCTTTCGATGTACTTGTCAGGATAGCTTGATTCAGTAGGAGCATATCCACCTCTCAACCCTTTCAGATGTCTCAGATCATTTTTCAGTTCTGTGCCACTAAACATTCTTCGTTGCTTCAACTCCCCTTCACCTTCTTCCAAAAGTGCTCCACTGACAACTCTCCGTTTCTTTCCTTTTGGCTCTTTCCGAGGTTTCTCATACACAGTCTCGTCATCTGTATATGTGTTTGGTATTTTCAAACTCCGTTCCTCTTTACGCGGCGCATTCGGCTTCAGCTTTGGTTTTGGTTTTGGTTCGAGAATGCCGTTTGGCTTTCTTCTCTGCTTTTGAATTCGTAAAGCTGTTTCTTCTGCTGTTTCGTCTCTAACTTTCTTATCTTTGCCAGGGTATCCAGATTCATCATCAGTATATCCCTTTTCTTGTCTCCTTCTGTCCTTTCTTGGCGAACCGGATTCATCATCGGTATATTCGTTTCGTCTCCTTCTTTCTCTTTTTGGTGATCCAGGAATCTCATCATAATCGCGTTCTCTCCTTCTATTTTTTATCGGCGAACTAGAATCCTCAGTCGCATAACCGCGCTCTTTTCGTCTTCTATCTTTACTGGGCGAACCTCGTTCCCTCGATCGTCCATGGTCTTCCTTCACTGGTGGTCGCGACCTTGATTTCCTCCTCTCCTCCCTCCTCTTCTCCCGTTCAAGGGAATCATTTAATCTTGCTATGGAATCAATTGATAAAGTTTGCGATCCAGTTGGTTCAGAAGCCGCCTCTGATTCTGCGACAATAGCCCTCGTTCGTCGTTCTGCTCGTCGTTTTTCGTGTAACGTACTCTTTCTATGTGGTCGTTCAGTCGCGTCCCCAGCCATTCTCTCCTCCTCCAGCTCTCGCAGATTATAAGTAAAGCAGACTTCCCAGAATAAATAAATTATAGAATTGACATGGTTTATATGTACAATGAATCGTGCTCGTGCTGATCATGCATCAGAAAAATCTGTATGCTCAACATACGTATGCGCATCGAATTTCCAGGATTGTTATCTTGTTTCCACAGCAACATCCTCATCCGCATAAATTTGGGGGCTGGTCTATAATAGCTTGGCGCCTAGATCCCGTCACTAAACACGTGCTACGAGATCTAGCGGTTTATCGGTATATCAATCAAACGCTTAGATGTGGTTACAAGCGGCTACCCCAGATTTCTCCGCGTTTTGTAACTGTACATCAACAATGTAGTTTCATCGCTATCATGGAAATTTTTTTAACAGAATACAATCATTTCATCCAACGTCGTAGAACGTCGTACTTGTGATCATAACTTCTATCCATCATGCGAATAACTTCACGATTATCGACTTCCTTGGTCAAACCGCTGAAACCCTTAGGTGTTGTCCACAATTCGAGATTCCCAAGATCATATTCCACACATCCTCCGCAAGCAAAACTAAATAAGGCAATTGATTATGGATCAACTGCTATCTTAAGCCATACTTCATCTAGTGCATTGCAGAACCCAGAGCTCTCACCGGAAATACGAAATGGTGCCACGAAACGAATGAACCTATTCCAATCAATTAACGACGCATTATCACTCGCATTATCCAAAGATGAAACAACTATGGTTTTTGGTGAAGACGTAGGATTTGGAGGGGTCTTTCGTTGCAGCACTGGACTTGCAGAGCAATATGGATCAGAAAGAGTTTTCAATACGCCATTGTGCGAACAAGGAATAATAGGATTCGCGATTGGAGCGGCGGCGGAAGGTATGAAGGCTGTCGCAGAAATCCAGTTCGCTGATTATGTATATCCGGCTTTTGATCAATTGGTCAATGAGGCAGCAAAATGGAGATATAGAGATGGAGAATATGGGAGAGGATTGGGTGGACTCACTGTTAGGATGCCTTGTGGTGCAGTGGGACATGGCGCTTTGTTCGTTTTTACTTCCATGATCTATTTTGACGCAACGCAGACTAATGAAGAGATTACAACAGATATCATTCTCAATCTCCCGAATCCCTATTCACGCATATTCCCGGTCTTCGAGTCATAATGCCACGATCGCCAATCCAAGCGAAAGGTCTTCTTCTTTCCGCCATACAAAGTCCAGATCCGTGTATTTTTATGGAACCTAAGGCACTGTACCGAGCAGCTGTCGAGCAGGTCCCAGTAGATGCGTACACACTACCTCTCTCGGTGGCAGAAGTGGTCAAGCCCGGAAAGGATCTGACTTTGATATCTTACGGTCATCCTATGTATACATGCTCCGCTGCACTTCAAGCTGCAGAAAAGGATTTCGGTATAAATATCGAATTGATCGATCTGCGAACCGTTTATCCATGGGACAAAGAGACGGTATTGAAAAGTGTAAGGAAGACAGGAAGATGTGTAGTAGTACATGAAAGTATGATAAATGCCGGCATTGGTGCGGAAGTCGCTGCAAGTATACAAGGGGATAAGGAGACATTTTTGAGAATGGAGGCACCTGTGGCTAGAGTCGCCGGTTGGGGCATCCATATGCCATTGATGTTCGAGAAGTTTAACGTACCAGATGTTGCTAGTAAGTTCAATGAACTCGCTGGGATTTGATTCAATCGCTGACGATTATAGGGGTTTATGACGCTATCAAGAAATCTATACAGTACTAGATGGGTCTCAACACGCAGGGGTTATAGACTACGAGCATGATAATTATTTCAATGAGGGTTAACCAGGCGTTATAGAGAGCAGCAACTCAGCTTGCATATAAAAATTTACAAACAGTCACTAGAGGAATTCCTACAGCTTTGTAGGTAGGTATCTATCAATTAACCTATAGCCACACTTCCAAAAATTTAAATTTTCTTGACTCAGAGTTCTATATATCGATCATTTGTAAATATGCAATGAGAGATTTTCATTGTGCATATTGGCTTTATACTTTGAATGATGTCGTATATGAACCACTACATGACGGTGAGATCCATACATTGATAAAGTATTAAGCTTCTCCATTTTTGTCATGCAAACAGAGTAGCGCCCCGTTCTTCTGATCACTCCTCTTACTTTACACCCAATGACTTGGGCCTATGCACCAGGTTCACAATCACTGCTGTTCCTCTGTATTCTTGACATACCTCTTTATCTCACTCCGAATCCCACTCTTTGGAATCCGGGATCAACATGCCATCAAGTCGCTGAAAAAGATATCTTTTTCATTGATACAATTTCACCTCGATGACCCAGTCCTACGAATATAAGGCCGCAACTGGATCGTGAACAGGGCCGTTTTGTGGTAATAATCTATCATCTGTATCTGTATTTCCCTACCGCGGAATCATCAAGAGAAATTCAGACATCGAACATCTCCTACGGAAAGCGTTGTGAATTACAGCGCTTCCAACAGTTAGAGAAATTTCAAAGTTCATCATTATTTCTTTCCACAGTGATAATGCATTTCTTCGTCGCATAACAAGTCACACATATATTATAGAAGGAGCAAGCAACGCAAAATCCAGATCGTTCGTGTGTGCACGCTTGCAGTTGTTGGTCCGGTGTTCCTTTCAATTTCTCTCCCCTTCCCAGGACATAAGTCTTGAGCCAATGTTGTACGAGGCCTGGTGATTTCTCCTGGGGTACCCAATACTCTTAGCCTATCAAGTTCGTTGACTTGGTCTTGTTTTCATTCCGTCGTGGCTGAGTCCCAAGTCTCTTGTTAATTCATGATTGTCGAATCCCAAATTTCTTGTTAATCCCTCGTTGTCGAATCCAAAATCTTTTATTAGTCCCTCGTGGTTGGATCCCAAGTCTCTTTAATTCCCTCGTTGTTGAGTCCCAAAACATCTCCCTCGTGGTTGGATCCCAAAGTCTCTCCATAATGATCGAGCCCCAAGTCCCTCCGCTACAATCGCAGTCAAATCTGAAAGTCCCTTCAGTCCCCTCAGTCCCCTCGTTGTCGAGTCCCAAGTCTCATATCCCTCGTTTTCGTATCCAAAAGTCTCTTATTCATTCCCTCGTTGTTGAATCCCAGAATCTCTCCCTCATGGGCGGGTCCCAAGTCTCATATCCCTCGTTGTCGCATCCCGAGTCTCATCTGCTTTTTAATCATATTCCAGGTTTTTGTGTTGATCCCTCATTGTTGAGTCCCAATTCCCAATCCTTTTTTAATAACGATCCAAGTTCCTAAGTTGATCCCTCGTGTTCAAAGCCCAAGTCTCCGTGCCAAGTCACACTCTTTCGATACCGATTCCCGTTTCCCTCGTGGTTGAATCCCAAGCCTCTTCCCCTCGTTGTCATATCCCTGGTCCCACCTGACCCTAGACTATTAAATGACACAAGGCATGGATTGATGGGAGAAAACATGCTCAATTCCGATTTTTATTACCGTTATCGATGCTTCTAATCCTGCGCTTTAATTGATCAAATCAATTTTGAACAATTCCTTGGTCGGTCCGGCTGTCCTGGATGTCAATTTCAAATCTCTTATTATGAAAGTGAAGTGATACCCGTCGAACCGTGTTTGATGTCCCAAGGCGTTGTTCCATCTAAGACTGTGGAATAAAATGTGGGCGGGTTCAAAAAGTCGCATTTTCGACCTATCCATCTCAAGCCGGATAATAATATACAGGTTTCGAGTTTATGAATAATCGTCAAGGTAGAATCTATGTTGTTAGACAAAGCTGTTGATCCAGTATTCGATTTGTCGATCCCTTTCTTCCACCAAGTCCATGTGATGTTTCCTCTGAATTCCAGCTCGAAGGCGCACGCATCCTATTTCAAGCAAAATAATTTGCGTAAAATTCCTAGTAATTCGACCATGTGAAACCTGTTCCAGCAGAAATATAGCGTAAAAATGAAGTAAAATCCAGCGTTGGCGCGTTGTTGGTTGATGCTTAAAATCGAAAAGTTGTTGATTGAAGCGGGTTGTAAAGTTGAAGATTTATTTTTGAAAGCTTCAATTCTCGCGAAGGTAATCTGTGCGCCAGCGATACCCGAATATCACGTGTAGTATTAGGGTAACTGTTCTACGGGGGTCAAGTCACCTGCAGGTTGTTACAAGAGAGGAAGATTCCTCCAAATGTTGATTTTGTAGGCGCTTTGAGATAGCTTTCCATTCTTTTGAACCTATGCGCCTCCGGGACTGGCATCAATGTGTTCATTCTGTTGATTTTTTCAAAAATATGTAAATCAGGAGAAAATCTCGGGCTACTGTTTGTGTAATTTTGAGTAAAAACCGACATGGTTTTGATTTATTGCATCTAAAAATATGTCGAAAAACCAAGATGCAAAAGTCTCTTTCGCCCTAGGAAGATACAAAATACAATCAAGAGTCCACCAGTGGGTGTGCGGACTGACGGGACACTGCAAAGATAAATTTGTGAACATCTCTTAATACATTGAGTCAATTATTCCAGCAATTTCTATAAATGTTAATTAGAGATGAACCAATCAAAACACAAATTATGATATCGAACAATTGAAGAACAAATTTACTGAAAACATCGTAAGTTGGAAAGTATCCCATCGGCGCATGTAGTCCTCAAATTTGCGTTCAACGAGAGCCAACCATTTCAAAAGGCGCTAAGAAAAAAGATGAAACGTCAGATATGCAACAAAACTTTTTAACTTGTGGTCTAGGCTTGGCCATGGGAACTAGACTGGCTATCCAGGGTCCGCCTATACATGGTTATGTGTTACTGCCGGGTAGGAGGCGGGATTGGGGATACAGGGCTGACAAGGAAGATTTTTCCAATCTTCAGATGTGCAACAAAACTTCAATATCAGATTGACCATAGCTTTGCGCTCGATGATCTACTGGCTAAAATTGCACTTGAATCTTTTTAGATATGCAACAGAACTATTTGGTCAAAGCATGCTTTAATACAACCTCACATGGAGAAACTTGACAATATACCTCAACTCTGCGCTCGCGATTCTATTGACTCCTTAAGATTGCTTACGTCAAATTCGATGTCCTTCAGATATGCAACAGATCTCTCAGAGTTGAACTTCCCACGTGGTCCTGATAGTGAATACAACAATCTGAGGAGGAGCAGCCACATATTGCACATCTGAACTACCCGGCCACAATGTTAGAAATCTACCCGTGGAGCATTTGAGAAGAGAATGAGATTGCGAAGATGGGAGTGAGGGGGTGTGTGTATTGTTGGGGGTGGATGCAGCGGATAAGAAGAGTGAGGTGAGGGGTTCTTTGATGTGGTGGGAAGAAGAGAGGACGCCAAAAGGATCCTTCCGATGAGTGAGTAGAGGCGCGCCAATGGTTAAAAAAGACAAAGCTTATACGCCACTTGGTTCTAAAACCGTTCCTGGTGGTCACTTATATAAAAGTGAATTCATGGGTCGGGAGTTGCGGAACTCCACAACGGCACTTGAGATATGATAAGATCTCGAATATTCTGAAGAATGGACTTGTCCAATAGACTGACGAGCGCAAAGCTCAGGTCAATTTTTTTCCTTTGCGCTCAACGAGAGCCAACCATTTTAAAGACGCTAAAAAACGATCAAACATTCAGATATGCAACAAAATTTCTCAAAATTCTGCATGTATCCAATAATTTGACGAGCGCAAAGCTTGGATCTCCTGATTCTGGCTCTTTTTCCTTTGCGCTCAACGAGAGCCAACCATTCCAAATGGAGCTAACAAAAAGTTCAAACTTTCAGATATGCAACAAAAGATTTGAGGTTGTATTCCACGCGCGAGCCACGCGCGGGCCACGCCGGTAAGGCTAACAGCAATAGTGAATAACTTTGAGGATGTAATGTTGCATATCTGGATTTCTGACCCTTGCTCAATGTCGAAAAGGCTGGTTTCGTAGGGGCGCAAGCTGATTCTGGCTTTTGCAATTGGCTTCTAAGTGGCCAAACACAAGATGTTCGTCTGAAATGTTGAAGGCGAGATAAAAGCGCAGAATTGAATACAGGACGACATAGTGTAAACATACAAATCGACAACTTGAAGGATTGTCGCAAAGCTTGCGACAGTTTCGCTTTGGGCAATGGCGAATCAAAAAGATTCTCAAATAATATCAATAAAGAATAAGCAAGAAATATGAGAACTCGTAATTAACTACTCAGTATATAGTTTGCTCCAATAATTCGAGACGTCATGTTCGCCAGCATCAATATTTTTGAGAGCTGCTCAGCAGACCTATCACTAGGATATTATGCCACATCCAGGAAGGAAAAGTACTAAGACAAGAAATTTAAGTCTTTCAATTGCGATAATCCTTAGAAAATGGTGATCAATGACTCTTTATAGCTGTAGTTCAAGAAGATATTACGCACGTGATTCGATTGATATAGGTATTGCACTTGCAACGGCCTACATGTCCTATTGGGGAGAGACTAGGGCTGTGGAGCGGTTTCGCTACTACAATTTGTATTTATGAATGGGATTGGGATATACCTAGCTACAACCTCCATAGTAAGAGTCGCTAGTATTCCCATTGCGTCTGATACTCTCCGCGGAAGTTCCAACTTTGTTTGTGCAATCAGGCTAAAGATTTCCCCCAAAGCATAGAAGTTAGATACCTGGAGTCAATAGACATGCAGACGAGAATCACTGTTGCCCTTAAAACACTGAATGACCATCTCGTCGATTGTTGCAAGGCGGTTGTTGTAGGGTCGTTGTCTTTTCAGTGAGGTTGACGGGTTTTATTTCAAGCCGATCTACGAGATATTTTTTCGGGAAAAGTACCATCTTATGAATGGGCCAAGAGGCTCACTATTTTGTCAACAGATCTACCCGAATTACCTTTCTGCGCACCATTTCATGTACAATGCAGATTTCTTCGGAACGCATGTCGTTGAATTTGACGCTTGAAACTAGCGAGTGTGATTACATAAATGCTGACTCACAACAGCTCACTCCACCACATTGATGGCCGAGCAATCGAGATGTGTATTTTCAAGAATCTTTTCTTCAACTATCAGTATCAATTATAGTCTATTGAAGTTACATCCTTGAATTGATAGGTAAAGCTGCTTAAGTAGCAATATTCATGAACTCATTGTTTGCGATCATTATGACAATCATCACAATTTCTCCCGTTGCGCCGCCAGTGGGGTGTGTGGACTGATGGGTCACTTCTCAAATTTCAAACTATGTACCGGTAAAAAATTCATTGCTCAATTATTTGATATCAGAATCCATTCTTTCATTGTTTAACCTGTGACGAAACTCCACATCGTATCTCAAGTAATCAAATCAATATCTCAAGAGATATATCTAAATTGTTAGCCTCCTACACACAATGTCATTGTTCATGTTTCCATGGATCAATCCTGCTATCTGATATCATCATCCAACGCGCCCTTTGAAGTATCGAAAGTTTGAAGAACTCCGACTGCAATATGTCTTCCATCGAGTCAAGTCCAAGGGATACAGCCGATCTCAATATCCTTCCTCCGCAACTTGCCAAATCGATTCCCGAAGCTAAAAGCATACCCACCATAACCGTATCCTCCCTTGATACCGCCCATTCTAGCGCTGTTTTAGCCGTTCTTACATCGTATATACTGGCCCCGTGATCGAAGAGCTCGTGAACGAGTAGCGTGTTTGTTATCTGGGCTTCAATGGATGCAGTTTCATCTCCTAGCCATTCCGATTGCTGTCTGTCTAAACGAGGGAATTTTTTATCAAAGCCGTATTCTAGTAGAAGATCAATCATGTCTTGATGCTTTGCTCCGCAGTCACCTCGAGCCCCACGGAAAAACGTTCCTGTTGTATCGAGGATGTGCTTCACAATCTCGAAATTTCCAAAACGAATATGCAACATTAGAACACTCTGGCCGGGGCGCTCTTCGGGTCTTTGACTGAATCCTTCGAGGTATTTGTACATTTCAAGATTCCCTGTGTACATTTGCGCTTTCCAAAGAGACTGCCAAGCGGATGTTCGTCGGGGGACAAATGGCCCCTCTATGAAGTTTTCATCATTGATAGTTGACCACGATGGCGGATACAAAGCAGTTTTTACCACATCTCTGTCTCCGCTCATTGCCGCACCTATAATCGAGCTGGAATGTTCAGCTTTCAAATTGTGACTTAATCGCGTCTCAATAACCATCTTCTGCAAATACACCAGTAGGTGTTTATTTCCTGTTAATGCAGCCAATGTCATAGGAGAATCAAAGAAAGCTTGCTTCCTTTGTGGATGGTATCCTCTTTGGAGTAAACGTTTTACTACAGTGATGATATTGAGATATGTTGCAGCACATAAAAGATCCAACTCGAAGTCGAGGTCAATCAAATTGGAATTGGCGCGATCTGTCGCTATGGTCAATATGGGCCAGCAGAGTTTTTCGATGGTGACATTCACATCGCCAACCGTTTCCGTACAGAGAGTTTCGACAAGTCTGCGGATGTGGCGAAAATGGGGTGGGCAGGAATCGGAGTTATTTTGGACTCTGTATACGAGGTAGGAGTGCCAAAATGTACTCGCCCGTTTATTTCTATCGACATGCCAGAAGTGTAAGAGTTTGTAAGTGCCGTAATTGTCCAAAAGGTGAGATTTGAATAGCGCAGATTGGACGTCATGATAAAATCGCTCTATACAACAATTTTAGCTGATCGGATATTTGGTTCGCGACACAATTTAAAACTTACTGCATACAAGTCTTAATGTGAAAGATCTACGGATCCCGCGAGTAAAGACGGCTTCGAGTAAGATCTGGTGGACCAACTCGGGTGCTAGGTCGAGGAACTGCATCTTCTGTAAAATGGGATTGCAAATTGTCGTTGCAGACCGACGCAAGTTGAGAGGCTGTATCAATGTTGAGGAATGGTGCTCTTGAAGGGAGATTGATTATGGGAGAAAGTTGAAGCTGACTCTAGGTGGCTGATTTGAAGAAAGCAGCTAGGTACCTACCCATGTAGCTTTTCCAGTTTCTTCATCTGACGAGAATTCACTGGAGAGGAGTAAAAAATAGCCACAGTCCTGTGAGTGAATATACAAATCAGACATAATCCTTGCATTTTGGAGTGTTGTAGACGCCTTTATTTAGTAAATTGGCGCATCTCTCAATATTGAACGTTACGTCTTGCGCGGCTTTTAATTAGTCCATTTCTGTAAGTGACATTGAGATTCTGGACCTCTCTTTGCAGGCTTCAATAAAGGGCGAATCTACATTCCTGCAATTTAGTCTTATGTCTTCTCTAAATTTTTGGACAAAGTCTTTCTAGAGACAGCAAGAAACCATCAAACTTTGAGATCACCTCTTCTCCTTTATCATATATGATTTCAATTCATTTACAATAGTAAAAAGCGCAGCTTACAATAATCCTAAGCATCCACATTCTTCACAAGCCATTCTAAAATTCACTCCATCTCATTCCCATCCTCACAATTTTCCCCCTCTTCCACCTGCCAAAAAAGCCACCCCAATCTGGAACCCTCGGAATCAACCACAAAATCAATGCAAAAAATGGCAAAAGAGATGGACCAAGGAGTAAAGCTTGTACGGTACCATTCCAAACCAGACGAACTGAGTTCTTACAACCGAGGTCGTGTGTCTACCCTAGAGCGTGCTGTTACCACGGCGGCAAATGGACCTTTATCGGCTGAGATGACAATGTTCACTTGATTTTTAATTTATAGTATGGTTGGTATGGGCGGTGAAGATGAACTGTAGTAGTCGGCAAAAAGCTTGTGAGAGAGATTTAGTCAACAATTTTATGTTACTTGATGTCTTGTCATTTGCATTGGGGCCTGGTGGTATCTTGGGGATACCTGCTGACAGATTTCCGTATTCGAGTCTCTTGTTTGGAAATCTTGTAGCGCATGTAGCCAGTGAGTAGTTCTACATCATACCTTTTCCCGACGGAAGGTCCAAGACTACCTTTGTCGATGAAAAACAGCGTATTAGAAGATTCAACAAAACTCCAAGATGTATCCTGAGGGCCAATCTTAGACATTCATGGCATTGCCGGACTTGGACTCGTAGATTGAAGGGTTTCATGACGTACTTAATAACGAGGGATCACGCAGAAGAAAAGTATCATCAAGTCTACGAAACTAGCACCACAAACACGCCACCCAAGCTAGGTGATAGGTACCTCCAGCTAGCCCAGGTCGTTTAATAAACAATACGGACCAAAGTATGGATTGATTATGAACATTGTGATAACTCGCCCAGCTTTCTCTCTCTACTATACACTGTTCCGTCGACTTATCAAGCATTTTCATATGATGCCCATGGTTAACAAGAGATTTGTAGAACTTATAGGCCCAGTTGTAGGAAGTTAACTTCTTAGTTTGATTCTAGTATACAACATGTCGCAGTGCTAAGTATATCAAAAAGTGAGATGTTGTTTAGAATGGTATAAAAATTTTCCGTTTCTGGGGACCGATGCAAGTTACAAGTGCAAAATCTCTCACCATAGTCGCTACAGTGTATGTAATTGCGATTAGAATATTCCTCAACTTTATTGTGAAGCAATCAAACTGGAACGTTAAGCATCCGTTGTTGAGTAGGATGCCAATCCAACAGTTTCAATGAGTCATGATCCACTTCCTAATCATCGGTGGTTCCAATTTACCACCTTTATTCTTAAACATTTCATCTACAGTCGACTCTTTGCCTTTCCAATGTTTTCTCATTGTCTCAGTCAGCAACTTCCTTGAAGTTATTATTCTTCCCTGATAGTTGAGGCATGTATTAGCATCAGCCCCTTTGTCCAGCATAACTTTGACAATTTCCAGATGATTCGATACGAGAGATTTGTCCTCGTCTGAAAAGTGTTGTAGAGAACCATCTCCGGTGTTCGCACGTGGAATAATTGCGCAAACATTGCGAATCGCTATCTCGAAAGCGCTCCATTCGCGGAAGGCTAAAATTTCTTTCATCTTTCTGTTAGGCTGAGCTCCGTGTGCCAAGAGTAATCCTACCATGCGAGGACTTGGGGAGAACCGATGTCGAAGATAATCTGAATTCTCCATTTGTTCCATACCCTGCATGTAATACTCATCAGTTGCGGCAAGGGCGTATGGCAAGGTGTTTTGGATTAGAGTGACTTTTTCCTTCGTAGTAATTCGTTCCAGCTTCATCTTGACGTACGCGCAAAGATCCCAATTAACTGCGATATGCAAGAAGGAAGAAAATTCCCATGGTCTCCAGATTGAACTCTTGGACCTTGGATCGTGTGTCAATATTGCGAATCTGTCCAATGGCTCTATGTAAGCATTAGAACGTGCGACGTCGGCCTCATGAGCGTAATGAAGAACTGTTGCCATAAAGAGAGAAAGTCCAGAAAGCTGATTCAAGATGTTTCTCCGGGCTTCAGAAATCTCAAGTTCCTTGATATACGAGCATATAAGCGGAGTGTAAGGCTCAAAATCTGTTTCTAAAACCTGATTTGAAACCCTTCGATGTATTTCCGGGCGCTCCAGATATTCCCGGACACTACGATGAAGATACAGAACTCGATATCCGAGATACTCAAAGCCCGGGGAGTATCTTCGACCAACCTCCAGTAAGCCTGCACACCGTACTTTTAAATGATCGTGAACTTCTGCATTCCTTTCTCGTAATTCATGCAAATCAAATTTAACAGCTGCAATTCGAGCGGTTCCATAATCAAGAGCAAAGGAAAGACTCAAGGTATCTAGTGTTTTTACACTTTTCTTACTCATGTTGGCAGCTCGTACAATGAGAAAGATCAATGCGGCTTTCTTATTGTAGAATGGATCGATGCTGTCTAGCATCGACGAGAACAATTCTTCCAGGTCTTGTGGAACTACTTCTATACGTTCCTCCAAGTCCTGGAAAGTGTCTTTATTTGCGAGGCCTCTTATGATTTCCTGTAAGACGAGCTTAACCCACAGAAAAACCCCGTCTGCTCGAGATACGATTTTTCCGATTATAGTTGACGCCTGGACTGGCTGCCTTTTACACAAGCGCTGATAATTGATATCATTCTGGAGACTGGACTTGACATAATGATCTATATCAGTCCTTGTCAAATCCTGAAGCCGCAATGATGGTCCGGATCCAAAAGCGTCATCAAGCAGAAGCAGTGGACGACTAGAGAGGCATATCTTCAGCCACGGTACTTGAGCGAGCGTGCAAAAGTATTCCGCAATAGCTGAAGGTTGTCCATCATATTCGTCAAGACCATCAACAAACAGGCAAAGTTTGAAGTTCCGCACGTCTTGGCTCATGAGAGTGCGCATTGCAACCTCTAACTCATTCAGACTCCAATTTTCCATGTCTTCCGAGAAATCTTGGTGATATGCTCCAGTAAAGGGCTTAACCAATTTATTGTAAATGGTTGCCCATCTTTTGGGAAAGCAAATAGAAAAGAGATCGGGTAACTTGTCGAGAATTTCTGCGAGAATTGCTCGGAGCAGGCCACTCTGTGACCTTTGCTCAATAGTACCGCTATTCCAAAAGTAAAAGCTGGCTATAATCAAAGGCAGCGGAGCCGACCATTGCTCTAAGAGCTTTCTCGTTGTATCATTCCCACAAATGAACCTCATCAATGTTGATTTGCCAGAAGCCGCTTTGCCGTTAACCCAATAGATACCGGATTCATGTTGTAACCAATGTATAAAACTAGACCACGGCACAGCGCCATGGGTATCCTCAAATAACCACTCAAAAGTTCCAAGATGCACGTCTGCGATACTTTCTTCACGTTCCTTCAATGTCGGAAACTTCAAGCTCTGAAGAAGGCATTGAGCGACCTGCAAGCGGATCGCTTTCTCCTGCCACCAAGCTTTGCGCAACGGCTTCTCTTGAGATACTTGCTCTCCTATGATCAAAAGACTTTGTGTCCTAACAAACAAACGGGTGAGCTAATGTTTATCTCCAAGTTGACATTGAAAATACATTCAGATATCTCAACCAGATCCACAGATCAAAATTCTTTCGTCGTCGAGTTAGAGCGCGGGCAATCAGAAGCCGAGTTTAGCGTAAAGGAGAGTGAAAGAGCCACCACTTGAACGTACTGATTAAATTTAAGCTTATTGGTATGATGCACTATACTCGGAGGAAATGTGTGCTTCTCAGCTAGAATCTCCATCCTGCTAAGCAACTGAGTAATTGCTATCGTTTGATCATGTATACCTTTTCTGACTTCATCTTGATGCGTGAGAAGCGCAGTAACAATAGTCTTCGTACTAGCATCAAGACGGTCGAAGCCAACTTCTTGACTCAACGATATAGACTTGAGCTGATTTCTTCCACTCGTCACTTTCTATTGATATAGAGTAGAGGTCATTGCTTTACTTACCGAAGATCTACAACAATATGCATCTGAATCGAATCTCTCAATAACGTCAAGCGATTCGTCAGAGCTATCAATTCCTTCTCAGTCCAGACTGACTTTAGCGCTTGCATAACAGTCTCCCATTTCCTGCGCTTGCCAATAGCTGTCACTTTCAAATTAGTCAGCTTTTTATTCAATTCAATGGACAATTCTGATGCATCTCTGCATATGAACATAAACGCGTCATCTGATGGTGTAGAAATGACTCCCGTCCCAGATAAGCCCCAGTATGAATCCGAGAGCCTCTTCGACATCTTAGCTAGATCATCCACCACAAGACCCAATTGTTGGTGAACGGCCAAAGCTTCCGCGCCCGATTTGTATAGTTCATTAGTACCAGCCAACACCTTCGAACTGAAATCCACGAATTGAATAATGGTTCCTGCCAATGACAACGCGTCTAAAGGATTCATCATCTTGGTGACCAAGAACAGATTTCGAACTAGTAATGAGAATTTTAAAAAGAAGCGGAGGCTCAGCTACAGGTGATACAACATCAATGTCGTAAAAAGGCTGCGGGATTTGACCCCCATGACATGTTCCACCAAAGTCATCATTTCCATCAGCCAATGAACCCCCGGCTAATCTCGAAAGATAGCAAAACGCCCAGGATGGAATTCCATCGTTTTTTACTGATATATAGCAAACATAAAATAGGTATCCAGCAGTATCATTTTTAATGAGAACCTGCCATATATTGTTTTTCAAGGACCCTCTTGTCGTTAAGATTGATGAGTTTGTAAGTTCACCTGCCCGCAAATGCATCATCGCGCCAGTCCCGATTGGGTATAATCTCTCCGCTAGCGCCCGCTTCACTTCTCCCGCCCCTCACCCCCACGTTCGTCGCTCCGTTGTTATGATTGCTTTCTACTTACAAGACCCTCGTCAGTCAGCTGAACTGAGAGATTTTTGGCGATCAGCACACGTGAAGCGGACTCCTCTGTAAGTATTGACTTCTGCCCAGCAAGATCAAACACTGATGAAGCAAAGAGAAATTTAAGAACACTAAAACACAAAAATGGCATCAGTATATAAGATTGCGTTGGTGCAGCTTTGCCCGAAGGTTCGTTGGCATTCCTGTTTTTAGATTCTTTGGAAGCGATCTGTTAGTGATGGATCTGTATCACAACGGTACCATTTAGAGGCCGTTAGAGGCGCCTCCATCTCTCATTTCCTCATTGTTCAAGCTTAGTGAGTCAACATAGGTTTCAATGTGGGGGTTCTGGCTTTCAGTCATCATCGCTATATAGTTTGTTTCAGCAATTTCGATACAAAGAGGGACACTTGGCTCGAAAATACTCGCTTTGCTTTTTCCTTTTATTTTCATTTGATTGTTTTTCGTATGTGGTATTCACAACATGCGATATCCACGATTTCCTAAGTTCTTGAAGGAACGCGAGCTTATATCATTCTACTAGCCTTTAGCTATTGATTACAATTATAAGAAAGCAGTAGAGTTTATCAGAGAAGCCGCTTCCAAGGGCTGCGACCTTGTCGTTCTGCCTGAATATCACCTCACATCATGGGTTCCAGATGAACCCGAATTTCTGCCACTGTGTCACCACGAGATCACATCCAAATATCTCTCTGGCTATCAGTCTCTCGCTTTCGAACTCAAAATATCTATCGTCCCTGGAACCATCTGCACTCTACACCCCGAAACTTCTCATCTCCATAACACAGCTCATTTCATCTCTCCTGAAGGCAAAATACTTTCTTCCTACACCAAGAAGAATCTCTGGCATCCTGAACGTCCACATCTAACCTCATCTACGAATGATCCACATACTACTTTCAATACTCCTCTTGGAAAAGTTGGTATGCTTATTTGCTGGGATGCTGCATTTCCTGAAGCATTTCGAGAGCTCATTTCTCAAGGCGCGAAACTCGTCATCATCCCAACCTTCTGGACTCTCAGCGATTGTACTCCTGCAGGATTGGCACGAAATTTGCTTTCTGAACAATTGTTTGTTCAATCCACACTAGTATCCCGAGCGTTTGAAAACACGTGCGGTATCATATTCTGCAACGCTGGAGCACCTGTAGGAAAAGGGAAAGAGGATTCTGGCTTTCTGGGAATCAGCCAGGTCACCGTACCATTCCAAGGAGCTCTAGGCAAGATGGGAAGAGAAGAAGGAATGAATGTGGTAGAATTAGACATGCAAGTTTTAGAAGACGCGGAAGAAGCGTACAAGGTACGCATGGATATTGGGCGAGATGATTGGCATTATGCACATACATTGAGAAGAGGAAATAGCAGTGAAGAAAGCAAGTTGTGAAGAGCGTGATTCCATTCGATCGTGCCTTGCTATCAAATTATTTGTCGATACACCAGATCATTTCAACGTCTCAAACTAGCTCATATGGTTTTGGACATTTCATGAATGTGGCGTGGTAGAGAGAGAGACAACCAACATTCAAATGTGAAGTAGTCTTTCGACGATGTAGAAAAAAACCAAGGAAGATCCAGCGACTCGCTCGAACTGCTCAATGTAGCTTTAATATATCGATAATTAGATACTGATATTATCGATAATCCTTTTTAAATGCTGCCCAACCATGATACTGACGTTTGAAATACTAAGTACCGAAAAATAGATGGAAGGCACAGCTGAAATTGATGAAACAATCATTTAGCTCCCAGTGAACTATCATGTACTTTTTAATACCTCCTCGGTGTGCTTTCAAAGGTGGATGATGCATTCGGATGCGATGTTTGTCGGCGCGGAACATGCAGTTTGATAAATTCCCGCCCCAAATTTAATATACACACTCAGTCACGACCTTATGCTTATTAATCAATATCCAAGTTTCTAGATTTACTTGCGTCGGCGTGCTCCCATATTGTAAAGGCTCTTGTTCGAGAATGAGTTCATGTACAAGTATTGATCGATGATTGAATCTATATATCTTGGAACCTAAAATTCTCCTTCTTTAATGTGCCTTCCATGATCGATCATTAATCCACAAAATCCTGATAAGGCATCGCGACCAAATCAGGTAGCAAGACCTTCTATGAACATTTTTTTCGGGCAATGAGATCACCAAGCACGACGCATATACGCAATCGATATCAATATTTACTGAAATTACAATCACAAGGCCTGAAGAACAAAAATGCCTCCAAAGACCAGGGGGAGAGCAAAGGGGAAAGGCAAAGCTGCGGGTCAAAATGCAGTCCCAGATGTATATCGTGATATGCTAGAAGAGGCCATACCGTTGCAATCAGCAGTACCCGAAAGACCTTTAAAAAAACGGAGAGTTGGTTTACGAGATGCTGTAGTTACGGCATCAAAAGCAGGGCCTTCGAAACCTTCTGTGGCGGAGTCACATGACGAAGCTGAAGATGATGAAGACGTCGAGTTTGAGGATGTCATGACGGCACCAACGAGTCTCAATGGCGAGAGCCCGGAGGAGAATGAGAACGGGCCGCAGCAGACTGCATATAGAGATTCAGATGAAGAAACAGACGAGAGCGATGCAGATGTTGAAATTGACTGGGAAAATGTTAATTTTAACACCAAAGAGGATGAACCGTCAGGAGATCTAGAATTAACCCTTACTAGACTAGCACCTCAACGTCAAATTGCTACCCCCCGACGTAAAACTCTCACTCAAGGAGACAGAAATCTTCGATTGGAGATTCATAAATTGCATCTTTTATGTTTATTGTCACATGTTCATAGAAGAAATGAATGGTGTAACGATTCTGAAGTTCAGGATTGTCTTAGACCGCTTTTGAATAGGAAAATGTTGTCATTCTTGAGGCCAAGAAAAGATCTATCGCAATTCAGCCAAGCTGAATCATTGAAGAAAGGTTTGGATATGGTGGCTGTTTTGTGGAGGACAAAGTTTCAGATTACAAAGAGGGGATTGAGGCGGGCATTATGGGCGGATAATGAGGACGATATTAAAGACGTAAGATTTCTTCTCGCTTTTTATAGAGAAAATCTGACATGTTTACAGTACAAATTGCCTGAAGATGCAGATGCTTCATATGAGAGGGCAGATTTTAGGAATGCGGCGGCGGAACTAAAAGGCTCTAGAGACTCAGGAGCACAACTATTCTGTGCATTATTACGAAGCGTAGATGTTGAGGCCCGCTTAGTATGTTCTTTACAACCCCTATCCTTCACCACCGGCGGCCCATCCATGCCCAAACCACCTAAGCCGAAAGTAAGACCAGCCATTCCGCCTCCACCCATACCCTCACCAGGACCCAGTAACTCAACCCTCCTCTCAAATCCACGCAGTCGTCTCGGACATCCCGGGGCCGCCGGCTATAATATCCCTACAATCAATCCCGTACCTTTACCGCCACCCACCCCAAAAGCGAAACCCATCCGCGAATCCCCCTTTCCCATCTTCTGGGTCGAAGTTCTCGACTCCGCCCACCAGAAATGGATTCCCATCGACCCCTTAGTCACAGAAACAATCTCTAAACCCCGATCCTTTGAACCACCTCTCACAGATAAAGAAAACGCGCTTTCTTACGTCCTAGCCTTTTCCTCAGATTTATCCGCACGAGACGTAACTCGTCGTTACGCCAAGGCACCCAATTCCAAGACCCGCAAACAACGCATCGAATCGATGCCCGGAGGACAAAAATGGTGGAACAAAGTACTCTCCCACTGTTCCCGTGGTTGGAAAACAGATGTGGAACAAATCGAAGATGGGGAATTGGCAGCATTAGAAGGAAGAGAACCTATGCCGAAGAACGTACAGGATTTCAAGGACCATCCTGTTTATGCACTTGAACGCCATCTACGAAGAAATGAAGTTATCGTTGCGGAAAGAGAAAGTGGAAAAGTAGCCACCGGCAATGCGAATGCAAGTGGAATCAAGAAATTGGAAAATGTTTATCGTAGGAAAGATGTTCATATATGCAAAAGTGCAGACGCATGGTATCGACTTGGTCGCGAGGTCAAGATCGGCGAAGAACCCGTTAAAGTCGTACCATCTCGAAACCCACGAAAAAACGATTTTGCGGACGAAGAAGAAAGAGCGGGCACAGCCCTGTACACGCAACTACAAACAGAACTCTTCATCCCACCTCCTATAGTAAATGGTCGGGTGCCCAAAAACTCGTTCGGAAATATAGATATATATGCACCATCTATGGTTCCTAAAGGAGGCGTTCATATCTCAGCACCGGAATCTGTATATGCGGCAAAATTGCTGGGTATAGATTTTGCAGCCGCATTAACGGGGTTTGAATTTAGAGGGAGACATGGGACGGCGGTTTTGAGGGGAATTGTGGTAGCGAAAGAGTATAGAGAAGCAGTAGAAGAGGTTGTGAGGGGATTTAGGGACGAGAGGGAGAGAGAAATAGAAGAGGAAAAGAGGGAAATGGTGTTGAGGCTTTGGAGGAAGTGGTTACTGGGGTTGAGGATCAAGGAGACGGTGGATGGGTATTTTGATGATGAAGGGGAGGACGATGCTGAGGTTGATGAAGAGAACGGGGCTCATGATGAGAAAGAAGCAGCAGAGCCCGAGATGGAGGACGGTGGATTTGTGAGAGATGACGAGGAAGAAGAGGAGGGTGGATTCGTGAAGGAGAACGAGGATGATGATGGGGGGGATGGAGGTGGATTCGTAAGAGAAGATGAGATTATGGAGAGCGATGATAGTAGTGAGTTGAGCGATACGTACACAGATGATGAATATGACGATGATATGGGCGGTGGATTTATTCCAGAATGAGATTATATATAGAGCAAGTATGATAAATTATACATTCATTACTTTTATCTAACCATCTTACAATTTTGGATTACAATCCATGTGTACTCCTGACAAATCCCACCTCGAGTGAAAGAAGTTCGTTAATTTTGGCAGGGGCCTCATGACCACAACTGCTGCAATGCAACGATTCCAAAGAAACTGGAGGTTAATTCAGGCATTCCATAATTACCTTACTACGGTAAGCCTTGTGTCCCAAACCCCGGAATTCATCGCACACGCTACTCCTTAACCCCCATAACCCAAGTCATATATCCTGTGGGCCATGTATGTCTCTCCCTCCCACTCAACACCTTCCACCCACTCGTATCACCGCCACTCTTCTTCATCAATGCCTCCACTTCACCTGCACTCCTGGTCCTTACAGAACTTATGACTCCATCAAACACTAGCACGAAAGGAATAATCGGTATAATATATGTGAAAAATAGATGACCAGGAGAGCGCCAGAAGTAGAAGGGAGTAATTCCGAGCATCATTATGCCCATTGCGAACATGGTTATCAGAGAGGAAATAGTGCGTTCTTGGAGCTCGAATATACTGCACCCATGTATTAGAAATTCTGGCAAAATAATTGGGAAAAAGAGGATTAAGAGGAAAGCAGGGGAAAACATACCCGAAACCGTCCGCAGTCTCCACCGTGTTCTTCAATATATCGCCTCCCAATTCATCACCAAAATGATGAAAAGCCAAATTATATAAGCGGAAAACTTTGGTCTCGCCATGTACACCATTTGTCTCACCGTTGACATTCTTCAATAGGTCTCTCGGCGCATTTGCTGCATCGACAGGTTCAGATATAAAATTGAGATTCTCGCTGCGTTTCGATGCTTCTGTCCAATCGGGTATATGAGGGTGTAAATCCGTTAAAACAAATTGTACTTTTCTATATCTATCATCGCCATTGACAGGACGTGGTGAGCGCAGAGCGAGTCCGTCTATCTGATTTTTTGGCGTAGCTGCGACTTCGGCATATGAGACTTCATGGTTTGCGATTGACGTGGTCGAGGCATTGGTGGTAGAAGCAGAGGAGTGATTCAAGTGTGCATTCATGTGCACTTCGATATAAGGAGTGGGACCCCCGGCTCCGGCACAGAAATCGACATAAGTATAGGATGTGACGTCGTTGGAGAGCACTCGAGAGAGGGTTGTGGCGACTAGTTGGGCGGGGGAAGAGGGTTGGATGATGGGGACGCGGAAGGTCCAGCAGAGGGTTAGGCAGGATTGGACTTTTAAACGGAGGTATTGGGGAAACCTGTGAAGAGCTGTTAGTTGTAACAAGAGGTGGAATGACAATGAAGGATCAATAAAAGATGGGAGAAGTGTGGAGCTTGGAGAGCTTGTCTTGAGCTGCCAGGGCTAACATACCAGGGTTGATCATTGATCTCAAATAAATGAAGTCGTGGACAAATGAGTACCATTTTTCTTTTGCTATCCCTCGTATCTCCAATTGGATTAAAATGTATATCTCAAGGTCAAAGATTAAAGCCGTCGATTGAAAAATGTCGAGTTGTAGCAAACGAATGATGAATGATGTCGTATCCCAGGTATGAAGCATGAAGCTTTATCTCTTATCCTCACAACGCTAGTTCTAGCCCAAAACCAGGGTTCCTTCATTCCATTCTTATGCATATTGCATCACCACATTTTTCACGCTCATGATTCTTTGTCTGATATCGTACGAAATTGAAGGAGAATGTTCATCTCGATAATTATATCAATTTTCATTGCGGTTTGTTTGGGAAGTTCCTTGTTGAAAGGTTCGGAGATTAGGAGGAATGGAAAGAAACTGAGGTAAGTGAACGCGAATTTGGCACGAAATCATGAGGTTGCGCATCATTCTAGTGATGATCCCACATAATATTGGAATTTTGTGCGAGTGTACATTCATTTGTTCATCGTGTTGACATCTGGTATCTCTCACGCAAACGTCTATATCAAAAGCCTTACCCCGGTCACTGTTCAAACTAACCAACTGTCCAGACGACCACCAAATACATTGCCATTAGTTGGAAATGGTATCCTATTTCTCCAAGCTCGCCACAAGCTCTTTTCCTGGTTCGTCAAGTGTGAGCGCAAATTTGGATGGGAAACATTCGAAATTTCAGTTCCTTCATTACCACCCGGTGTTGTGATAAATGATCCAAAAAATCTCGAGCACGTTTTGAAGAATGAAGGCATTTTCGCAAAAGGGGACTTCTTCAAAAGCAGATCTTGGGATTTATTTGGCAATGGAATTATCAATGCTGATGGGGATCTATGGAAAGTGCAGCGAAAAGCTGGCTTGAATTTCCTCAATGCTTCAAATCTCAAAGTTCTTACCGATGTTGCACTTCCAAAATATCTAGAGGAGACTCTGGCACAGCTTAGGACTACAGAAAATGGCAAGACCATCAATTTAGAGGTTGTGTTTCATGAATTGACTACGAAACTTATGGGTCGAATGGCATACGATGTAAGGATTAGAATTCTGAGAATGTGACTATGGGACTTTCCACTGACAGCGTTAGATGGACATGCGTTCAGGTGACCCATTCTCGTTAGCTTTCGAATACGCATCCGGAGCTACCGGAGAAAGGTTCCAGAATCCTCTTTGGCCTGTCACTGAGATGGTATTTGGTGGTCGTTTTAGATCATCAATAGCAAAAGTCAAAGCCTTTGGTACTGAGATTGTGTCGAATGCTGTTAAGGCCCGACAGGAGAAGTCTCCGGTGAACAACGAGCAAAATTCCTTGGATTCCATTTCCGGCAGTTTAATCAATTCTCTATTGGAGTCAATTGACGACCATCAAATGGTAGCAGATGCAGCCTTGAATTATCTATCTGCTGGTACGTATCACATTGAATGGCCATGCATCCATTCCTCAGCTGATGATGGCTAGGCCGTGACACTACTGCACAAGCTTTGACGTGGGCATTTTATCTTCTAATGCGTCACCCAAGAGTCATGGACAGTGTACGTCAAGAAGCAGCCTATCTTACTAAAGAAAGTCCCCGCAGACAGTCAACAATATACAAGCCCACAACTGTCCCGTATATTATGGCTGTTTTCTATGAAGCATTGAGACTTTATCCACCGGTGCCATTCGAAATTAAGCAATGCGAGCAAGCGACTACACTACCCGATGGAACCTTTCTTCCTAAACTCGCTGTACTAGTCTGGTGTCCATGGGCAATGAACAGGTCAAGGTCGATTTGGGGTGAGGATGCTGATGATTTTAGACCTGAGAGATGGCTAGAAGACGGCGTCATAGTTTCGAAGACTGCTTTTGAGTATCCAGTATTCAACGGGGGACCGCGTACTTGTCTAGGAAAGAAAATGGCAGAAGCTGTAGCTGCTCAAGTAATTGCAACATTAGTTGTCAATTTTAACTTTTCGTTGATCGACCAAAAAGAGAGAATTAGTAGGAATAGTCTTACTTTGCCCATGGAGGGTGGGCTGCCGTGTAAAGTGAGTATCATTGCCTCTGCATGAAGCATAACCCCAATCGCAGAACCCTGATTGTTTGATTGTGGAAACAATACTTTCGGTATCTTATTAGCAATGTTGATTGCCCATTCAACCTCAATCATGACCCATGGATGTCACAATCCGGGCTGAATAATCTTATTCGGCGTTTAAGCTAATTCTATTTAATCCTCGAGTTTGCGATATCTTGTGCAATATTACGACATTCGAAGCCCTACTCCTTCCCATTGATTAATGCCATGTGAATACGAATAAATTTTCGAGAAAGACCTGAGTTTGCCGGAGAAGGGTAATCAAGGATGCACTAGATTTGTTGTTCCTTCCTTTGTTCGGCAAATTGACCAATCAGATACGCACTTATCACCGAGCCGTCAGCGTCCTGTAAGCAGATGACAAAGACAAAAGAATGGAAGTCCGCGGCCGCTTTCAGACTTTACAAATTATGGCCAGTATATTCTCTCCATATTGACATAAATCAGACATGGGTTGCGGAATGTACCCCGCAATTCTGGAGACGGACCTGTATATATGTCGAGACATGAGCCACCTAATCAATCTTCATCTGCTTGATATAATCACGCATCGATACTTTGCCATGACTGCCGTACACTTCAAAACTATTAATACCGATGGCGTCGACATCTTTTATAGAGAAGCCGGGCTCTCCGACGCTCCTACACTCCTTCTCCTCCATGGCTTTCCTAGTTCGTCTCATCAATTCCGCAATTTGATTCCTCTTCTATCTAAGAAATATCACATCTTAGCTCCAGACATCCCTGGATTTGGGTTTACTACAGTTCCTGAAATTCGCAACTACAAGTACACATTTGATGCTTTAACCACTTCCATCGAGTCTTTCTTGCGTGAACTGAAAGTTCAAAGATACTCAATCTACCTCTTCAACTATGGCGGTCCAATTGGACTACGTCTTGCGATTCGTCAACCAGACGCCATACAATCAATAATCTCTCAGAATGGCAACGCATATACCGAAGGACTCGGTGGTTTCTGGGCTCCGCTTGAGCAAATGTGGGCAACCAAAACACCTGAAGAACTTGCCTCATCCAGAGAATCCCTCAAGGGAGTCATTTCCCTTGATTTCACCAAATGGCAATACGTCACTGGAACCCCAGAAGCTAATCTTCACAAAATTGCACCAGAGTCTTATACCTTGGACTATGCTCTGATGTCCCGTCCTGGAAACACGGAAATCCAACTTGATCTTTTCTACAATTATCGGACGAATATAGAGCTGTATCCGGAGTTTCAGAAATTCTTCAAAGAGTCAAACGTACCGATTCTAGCGGTTTGGGGAAAGAATGATGAGATTTTTGTTCCGGCTGGGGCGGAGGGGTTCAAGAAGGATAGTAAGAATGTAGTGGTGGAGTATTTGGATGCGGGACATTTTGCTTTGGAGACTAATGTTGAGGAGATTGCGGACGCGATTTTGAGGTTTAAGGAGAAGTTTGGGCTTTGAGGTATTTTAGTCGGATCTTCACGTGGAAATTAGTGGTTAAATTAAAAGAAAGTTTCAAATCGTTTGAAACAATCAGATTCTCTATTTATTAGACAATTTGTTATGTTGCTTGAATTGGAAAATGACTAGTGGCTTTACCCTGTTTTACACGATATATCTTGCATTGCCTTTCCGATCGTATATTTCTCCTGTCTAAAGTCTTGTCTCAAGCTATCGCACCACGATTTCCAGTTCATATCTTGGAGCCGTTCGAATTTTCCTCTTCTCCACATTTCTCAGTGCAATAGGGTCATATGAAAGGGGTCTGATAAGTAGATGTATACATATCCTCGAATTATGTGTTGTTGAAATAATAGGCAAGGAAGGATCTTGCTCTTTTGCGTCATGCATTATCCATAATAATTTACAGCTTTATGGTTAGATCATGTTTACATCTCTACCATGATGTCATGAGATTCAGTGTGATAAGTTTTCTGGGTCAACTTTGAATTTGTTGACAAGTAATCATCTGGTTACAATGTGCACTTATTGCTATTCTAGGCTCAGAGCTACGAAGTAATCTAATACTCGTGTATTTAAACAATTCCTATCCGAAAGAATGAGTGTTCAGATCAAAATCAACCGTATACGTGCCCTCTCTAATCGAGACGTGATTCATCTTCGATATCTCATCGACTGCTATATATTTTAACACCCATCAAATCTGTCATTAGAGGACTACTTCCTTGACTATACTTCGGAAACGGACCAAACTCCCTGTGCCTCTTTCTCTTGATCTTAGACGGGTCTACTCCATATTTTTTAGCGAATCCCCGTCGTGATGTTTCATGAGCGTCTCTTTTGGCCGCCTCAAAACCGTCCGCAAAATTATTCGTAGCTCCTCGTTCAAAGACAATGGTTGTATTTTGAGGATCCTGTATTTACGCTAGCTCTGATGCATCTTGGTGAAAATAGTCCTCGAAGAGCGTCGTTCTAATCTTACGCTCATGATTCCTCAGTTGTTCTATACGATCATCCAGCTTCTCAAATCTCAAACGAGAAACGTTCTCTTCAAGTTTATATACTTTGTACCGAAAAACGATAAGGTGGACAAAACTCAAGATTCCCAAGACAACTGAAATAACGAGAGCGATGATTGGCACAAAGACTCGCCAGGGGTCGTCGATGTCTGTAATACAACAGATATTATTATCTTTACTTGTGGAATTTTGTGGTGAGGAAATGGCGGTGGGAAACGAGGCCAAAGAATGGATGAGCGATGATGAAGTAGGGCTCAAACTCGTTGTGTAAGAGGAAGATGTGAGATCCATGTTTCTGCGTGATGTAATGCGTAATTCTTGAGGTCTTTTGTAGGTGTCCTGAGATAGATTCCAATTTGAAGAAGATTGAAGTTAAGATTAGAATCAGTCTTCGAGGTTTTAATAGGAATCGATATCGAAAAGGACACGGTTTTGATATTGAGTTCAGAATGACATGTCCGACTTGTTTTTTTTCTTTGCCAAACTCAAATGTTTAATTCATCCGCTAGATTGGTCAACTCTGATACTAGATGTCCTAGTATATCTCGAGACATAACTCCCACGGTTTAAGATATGACGTGCCTAGCGCCATGATCAACACCCCGGAGATGGTGCCAAGAACGTTTATTACTCTAAAGCCTGATCACTAGGAAATCTCAATCAAATCTGAAATGAAATTTGATGAATAAGTAAGTATATTTCTATTGGAAACTATCACTTGGAGACGGCAAAATTGTAAATGCTGGTCTCACACTTGGACAATGTGAACAATATTCTCAGGTATCTCGTTTTTGAACTTCGCTCACCGAAAATCTGCTCTATCGAATATAACCGCAGAGATCTCCTATTGATTCCTAGGCGAAAAGCGGTTCAAACCGCTCGACTCACTTCCGCTATACTGTTAACTCTGATCTCTGGCTCACGCGGGTTTCCAACAGTAGCCACAACTTCAGTGATCTCACTACTCTCACCTTCAGCATTCTCTCCCACTTTTGCACTCAATTTCCTAGCTTTCCTCTTCCTAACCCATCTCAACAACCACGCAAATCCCAAAATTGCCGCCAGCCCCCCTCCAAGTCCGAGTCCAAACCCTAGTCCATTCTGCACATCTTGGGAAAGCCCCTTTTTTGGTTCTCCCACAAAATAAGATTGACATCGAAATTCTCGACTTTCATATTCTGGTGAGTTATAACCGTACTGCGCTGCGAATGTTGTGGAAGTGTTATCAAAGACTGCACGCAGAGATGTGCAGTCGAAAGGGCGATACGTTTGCACTCGAAGTGATTCGTTTAGATATTGAAGGGCTGGGAGGGAGAGGCTAGAATTTTGTTAGATTTTGGAAATGAATAAGGCAAGGAGAGAGGTGATAAAGCGGGCGTTTGTGAATTCAAAGGGGAAAGAGTAAAGAACCACGTACGAGGAAACTTGACCCTGGATCAATATATCCGTAGCATTAACCAGCCTGGGAAAACTCACATTCCCATTGACTGTCGCAGATATTGAACTCACATTTGCCAGGAGTGGCATATTCAGACTATTCAGATTGTCAATATCGGATTCGAGAATTCGAATGGCAAGTAGCATTGGGTAGAAGACATACGGTTCAACGAAACCTTTAACATCAAGATCGGCGGCGTTAGTGAGAGCGTCGAAGTTGATAGGTACAGATGATTCATAGATTGTTTGCACATCGATGGATATGGGATCGTCTATATCTTTACCACCGACTAATACGGGCATTGATAGTCTGTAGTTTGTCAGATGATCACTTAATCGAATGCGTATAGAGAAGAAGAAATGAACTCGGGGCGAACATACTCGGATATGTTTCCCCATGTGGTAAGAGAGCCACAGGACTTCAAAGCTGGGAATGTAACGTTCAGGGCTGGCATCTGTATTATGGCATATTGACCTACAAGGATTGGCTGGCGAATATCAATCTGCGATACATTTTCCAAGGATCTAAAGTCTATTCTATATTCGAAAATTCAAATTAGCACCCAATCTCTGCTCAAATATTGAAATCTCAAACACCTAACCAAGACTAAATGAAATCGCATACGTAGAAATGTTCCCATTCAACGTCACCACCTCTGCGCTTCTCAACTCCGGAAACTTTACAGAGCTTTCCTTATTCGAACTAATCGTTACATCCCCCACTGTCTCCAAGGCTCCCATAGATACAAAGTCCAGGTTCCAGGCTGTTTAGTTTAGATCCAGACTACCCAGATATTGCAAATCATCAAGCACAATAGAAGTTAAAGTAGGCGGACCAAGTTCTTTGTAGATAGATATAGAGCCTGTGATATTGATAACATTAAGGAGGGAAAATGTGCCTGGGAAGATGGAAGAGATCTGAACGGATGTGGGAAAAGTATCGCAGCTGAGGATGTTGGTAATTTGAGCAGGTTCGCGGAAAATGGTGGTACTGTTTGTAAAGGTACAGTCTCTAGCATGAGAGTAGGTGATGAGAGTAGATAGTAATACAAATTTCATGAATGAGAAGTTCATTCTGTTGGCTCTTGATCCGATGTTGTTCTAAAGAGTAGTGGATATAAAAATGACGGATTCACTGTAAACTTCATCGATGTATCTCCAACTCCATCAAAACGATAGGAGGTGATCCATCTCTTACATCAATATCTCTTGGTCACAAATTCAACACGTCACATACATGCCGCACTCATCGGAAAGCCTGACTCCCAGCCCTGAGGCAGGGTACTCATTCCTGTTATCAAAATCTCAGGACTCCAGGGCCCATGAAACATAAAAACAGGCACCGACTTTCCCACTTGCATAATGAAAACAAAAATTCCCAACCACTCTTCCAAATGTCCTAAAGTTGACTTGATAGTGCAACAGCAAACCAAACAATTAGACTGTGCTTCTTCCTTCCCTATCCAAAGCCAATCATCCGCTCTCGCTTAATTGAAAATGTGGATGTCATCGAGGATGAAACGATTCTTGGCAAAAGAAATGGTGACTGTGCTAATTGAGCTGACACTGTTGGTTTTTTGATAATCTAGTATAAAATATATGGAATAAACCTTATTTAGACAACTTAGTAGGGGCTAAGGAGAAGAGCCACGTGTAAAAAGTGGTATTTTCGATTAGCAAAAGAAACGGCCTGTAGAATCTTTCTATATTCCAAATCGGTCGAGGCGTTAGAACCCAGCTGCACATGGCTCTGGGTGACTGCCTGTAGATACAAACGCTTTCAAGCTAGTTATTCTGCCAGTTATTATCTTGGCTTTCCTATCGTCTCGTTTAAACACCGACGTTGAAATGTCGGACTCGTTGATTCGTCGTAATACATATAGAGAGGTCCAGTGTGAGACCTTTAGTGAAAGTTCCAAGCAAAGCCTCGAGTTCAACAAAAGCTGTTAGAAGTATTGTATGCGTACCAACACCTGCGTTGTTTTATAGCTCTTGTGCCACTCATCTGACAGCTCTGGTAAAAAGGGCAGAGTAACAGAACGAGGCTCACTTTGAGCACCGCTTTTGATATTGCTGATATATTCCCAAGTCGGAAAATGAAGTGCAGCTTTACCATCCTTTGGGGAAATTACAAAACTATCCCCATCCCGTGTATCATCTTACTTGAGACTGCGCACGAGTCTTATACAATAAACCGTTTGCCAAATTGGCAGTGATCCTATCATTTTCGGAATATTCCTTTCGCCTCAAGCCCATGGTTATGTCAAGCTCATTTTCTCAGTTAGTTGACGACAAAGCATACTTTTTAATTGTTAGTTTCATTCCCAAAGATGATGGGTAATGCAACATATAAATACCAGTCAGTAGACAAGAAACCCAGTCTCTGACTCTCTGTGGCACTTATGGAGCGTTATCCAGCGACTTAAAACTATGCAATGTCCTCCCATCTCGGAAAGTTCGTTTTATGGGGAATTACTCAGTAAAAAACGGAATGTGTGGAATGATTTCGCGGAGATATCTTATTGTTGAACTTGTGGACGGAAAACCCGACACCAAATCATTCAAATAGAACTATACATTGAAAGCATCTAAATTTCAATAATTCCTAGTCAGGGACACATGAACTTTGATATCGATTGTCCGACTTGATATTGGATGTTGACAAGGGAGTATGTCTTTGATGTCTTGTTTTCTCGTTTTGTAACCCTCCCTTTCTTTCCCAAGCCCTTACATAATATGGCAACTTATTTGATATAGAACGTACGAGTCTCGTGATCGAATTCGACTTTGGTATTCGATAGGATGAATGATTTATTCTCTACGACAAGTTTAACATCTGTTATCTTAGTTTCATCATTCATACAATCAAAACAGTAGACCCTTGTTCCATTGTATAATTTATTCTCTTATAGAAGCTCAAAAGATATGAATAAATTTTACGCCCCTCGAATCACAAGCTTGTAAATTGGGGGATTTTTTTTTTTTTACCTTCTATTGTACTACCAACGAACGGTGAACAACTGTGAGCCCCTGATTACATCAAGAACTTCACTTGCACAATTATGCAATATCTTCCCTCAGACTATTTTTTCCACTTCATCTTTTTAAACCAATGAACAAAACTCTCCAACCAATCTCCCAGCGCTATCTCACCCTTCTTCTCAGTTTCCTCCCTCCACGCCTTTCAGTATCAGCACCTCCTGGTCTTCGCTCTTCTACTGCACTTGGCCTTCCTCTTTTCGCACCCACGTTGATATTTCCTACACCAGCTCGTTCCGGATATCTTCTCTCTTGCTTGTTTCTCGTTTCGCTTCCTCCATGTCGACGGACATATCCACTGACTGTGATGCTCTCCTGTGATTCCTTATCCTTAGATTGACTCCCTTCTGCTTGTACCTCTCCGATGCTTAATTTGCTTTCGGGTGAGCCGGTGTCGTTTCTTAGCTCAGGTCTCCGAACACCCTCATCAGCCACTTTCATTGGGTCTACTTCTCTCTCTCCTGTTCTCTCATCCATACTTCTCTCCATTTTCCTCTCGAAACTTCCTGGCATCCTCTCTGGTGTCTTCGAATTCCTCTCTCCAACCCTCAAATTCTCACCCGAACCCAAATATCCTTTCTTCCCCCCTCTTTCCCTCACCCTCTCTCTCCTCACTCTCATCGCAGCAGCCAATCTCAACCCTTGTTGCCTTTTTCTCTGTCTGTATGTTTCTTTTCTCCCTCTCCTATCTCTTCCACTACTGTCTCCCCGTCTATACCTCCTCTCCACTTCTGCTGTGAGTCGTCTTATTTTTTCTCTCAGTTCCCCCTCCAGTTCTGCCTTGACTAGTCTCACCTTCTCTCTCAGTTCTTCTTCCTCTCCTAATTCCTCATCTCCTTGCCCAATTCCCGTTGTCGAATTCTCAAAAACACCAATATCATCACCCTCCTCCGTCTCTGCCTCTGTCTCCACTTCCAAGTTCTTCTCCACATCCACATCCACATCCATTTCCATCTCCTCCATAACCTCACTCCCCTCATCTCTCAGATCCCCATGCTCCCTACTCAATCTTTCCCCTTCCAAATTTCCCAAACCGGACGAATCCCTATCCCTCTCCTCAGAGCCCAAACTCAAACCTAAACCCGACCCCACCATAGGCGTAACCGGCGGCGTAACCACAATCCTCGGCACTCCAATCTCCTGTTCCTCAAAATCCCTCAATGTCAAACCCAACTTAAAATCAAACCCCCTCTTCCCCTTCCCACTCGGCGAGAATGGCGGCGTAGAAAGCTGATTACTCACCGGACTTAATGGCGCACTTTGTGGTAACGGTGGTGGAAAATTGAGTCCAAATGCTACTTGCAACGCTTTTTTATTCGGACTATCAACAGGCCACACACAGAAGACAACCTTCCGAATCCTTTTTCGTCGTATAGCGCCGAAAATGGGGTGACGTAGAAAATCTCTCACAGTGCCGACAGCAATACGAGCAGCGAGATGATGGGGGAAGGACTTGTGACCTGTGGAGATGGCGGGGAAGGCAATGGTTATACCTGTTGGTTTGGGGGAAGTTTGTGGGATATGGTGCTTTGAAGGGCCGTGAAAAAGTGAAGGGACGGATGTGGATGATGGGATGTATATAGGCGGAATGGATGTAATTGGTGGGTTAGATGTGTTTGCCGGAATATATGGAGATGGAAAAGGCGAAACACGAAATGCATCTGAACTGACATCTTTCGGACTCGCAAGACTCGCTGGACCACTCATACTTCCCGCCATATTAACTGTGCCGAAACTCCCTATTCCTTTTTTCCTTGATATTTCCGGTGTTCTCTCCCGCTCTGCTAACATATCCTCATTCGTATATGGTCCTGTGTCCGCCATAACCGTATCTTCTCCTGTGCTTGTGGAGAATATTCCATTTCCTTCTATTCTTTTCTTTTCAGCTTTTGACTCCTCCTCCTCCTCCTCCTCCTCCTCCTCCTCCTCCCTCTCCGCAATCTCCATCGCCTCCACCAGCGCCCCCCGATAACAATTAACCAACAACTGTTTCACCAACGGCGTACTATACGCTTTATCCGCAAAATTCGGCGCATGCGTATGAATAATATATTTCGGTCTTCCATTCCCCTCCCTCTTTTCCGCTTTCCCATTTTTGTTCCCCTCATCAATCTTCGCTTCCGCAGTATTACCTAACTCAAAACTCCCACTTACTCCACACGCCCCAGCATACAATCCTTCCTTCCAATTCTGTTCTCTCCACCTCGCTAATTCCTCTCCGGCGCTTTTATCGATTAGACCCGGGAGACTTATCTGTGGTGTCCCTCTACCAATAGTCATACCCATACCCATCCGGGAAGGCAAATCCACAAGTCCAGCATCCGCAACCCCAGTCATCGAACCCTTCGCGCGCATAAGCGGATATGCAGACGGGGATTGAGAAATCGGATTTACGATCGCGGTGCAGGGGTAGGAGAGGAGGGAGACGAGACGCAGTTCGAGTGGAACGAAGGGGTCAGAGGAGGAGGAAAGAAGGAGGCCTTGGGAGAGCGGGAGGGGGGTTGAGGTTAAGGTTGTGGGTTTGGAGGGAGAGGAAAAGGGGGATTTTATGATGAAGGGGTTGGGGGTTCGTGAGGTCATTTTGGTTTGTTGAACGGATTGGGGTGTTTGGGTGCGGGAGTGGGTAGTGGATGGAATAGGATAAGATAGATGTAAAATAGGTGTGAAATATATAGTGAGGAACAATATACTATCAACTCCAAAGATCAAACGACATATCTCGTTCCCCTTGGGAAAAAAGATTTGAGAAACAACAGAAGACTGCCTGCTGTACCCTGTTCAATAACTTGTTTTCAATCAAAGCACCACCCACACACATCTAGAGATCAGCAGTACACACATTCTCATCCATCCCCACCACCACTCTTTCAAACCTCCCATCCTCATCTCCTCCTTTCATCCATTCTTTGTACCCCAAATCCCTACAGCTAGCAAAACCAACACTATTGGCACACAGCAACAAAGACGCATTTCTGACACGCGGGGAGATGATGGGTGGAACCGGAAGGAATTGGGACAAAGATTTATCTTGGCATTTCGTTTTTTTGTATTGTGTAACTGGAAAGTGAATGTGAGGAATTGGGAATTGGGGAATTGGCGAAGAGAATGAGGTGATGATGAGGGAAGGGTATCTTTTGAAGAATACCTAACTACCGAAAATTGTAGAAGGATGTCTGAAATCAAACTAATGATTTTGGATTTGGATTGTGCGGACTGGGGGTGTAGATTTGAAAGTGGTAAACCTATAAGTGATTGCTGAATCCATTGCGAAATAACATATTCTTGATTTTCTGTTCAATTGATAATGATCAATAATCAATTTCAGCACACCACAATTCAGCGGAGCCGGGAGCCCCTATGATCGAAACCGCATGAGCAAGAAACACTATTCGATATGATACAAGATTAATTATATGTTTGACAATCGATATATATTGAAAAAAAAAAAACGATATACCAGAATCGAATGCTGTGGTATCATAACTCCAATCCCCTTGCACCAATCCTTTGATGAATAATCCGTACAATCCAAGTGCTGATGTCCTGATTCCCATTTTATGCACAGTGTCTCCATTTATTCCATTATACCCAACCCAATTATTGTTTGATGTTTATTTTTGCTCCGTCGAATAATATCGATTGATGACTGAAACTTCTTTCCCCTGATCGTCTTGCGACGCGATGGTAAATTGTCGCAAAGTGGTCGAAATTCGATTGAGTGGCCTCTCCCCTATTTCACATCCAGATCCGCTAATCGCGCTGGATTTATCGTTCGGCGGTACTCAATACTAAGCCATCTAATGCACCCTCTAACCATTTTCCCAATTCCTCTGCCTGTCTTCTCATACTGCTAATCCCCACTCCACCTCCTCTCGCACTCCTCAAACTCGCCGTCTCGCTCCCTTCTCCACTCCTGATAACTTCCCTCTCGTGGCCTCCATCTGGTGACGCTGGCTGCGATATCGAAATCAACCCTTCTCTTTGAATCTGCGGTGTGGTGGTTCCTGATACACCGGGTGCTGGTCCGATCGCGACGAATAATAATCCACAAGCTAATAGTCGTATCACCATGATGCCCAATTCCATTTGTATCAGTATACTTTTCGTTTCTCGAGATTTGGGACTGTGACCATTGGACGCTTCGCCATTGGGAGGAAGCGCGTCCGATACGGTTTGCGCCGGGAAAGGTGAGTAGAGTGTCCAGAGTGAGAGGGCAAGAGTACCTTGGTGACGCAGTACTGAGGCCGGAGAACTGGAAGAGGTACTGAGAAGCTTGCCGGTGGGTGTCAGCAGCATTAGTGTATGGAGATGTGGTGATATGTTGTTCTGTAGGAAGGTGGATATTCTTTTGCTCAGGAGCATGGTTTGACTTTGTGGTGGATGGGACGTCATGGTTATTATTTGATTTGATCTGGTTATATTTTGTTCTATGGAATGAGATATCATTAGTAAAGATTTCTCGTATGAGATTGATTGTCTTTGCAGAGATGGAAAATATCAATTGGAACAACTGAGAAAAATACATACAATATTATGAATCAGCTACAGTGAAAGTATTGATTGAGCAACAATAGGATAATAATAATAAAAAGAAGTGAATTGCAATTCCGAGCTGATAAGAGGTTGTTCAATGGCTCGGCATGGGCGGGGAAGGTCTGAGTAGTTTATAGGTGTAGCTTAAAAATTATTTTGAGGATGATCTCGGTAAAGTCAAGGCTATGAAGGGTGTGACTAACCAGAAATAACTGGAGAGATTTCATGGTTACAACTTCAAATTCATATCATGGTAATAAGAGGGTGATGGGGTTTTACAGTTTTGTAATTCATTATAACTTGACACAATGTCTATACTGATTCTTTCCACAGAAAAATGTCGGAGTTGGTGAATCATGAAATTTGCATGTATGTATAGACTCATATAAAAATGTCAGAACCAAGTATAATACCATAGATTCTATGAACAGATATTTGAACTCATACTTTCGGAACCACATTGTATACTCATCTACATGAAACGATCTAATAAGTATATTATAACAAACGGTAGAGAATGTGTATACACCTCAAATGAAAGCTATTCTGCCTCCACGGCAGTGGCTCCCGGAGGGCCAGCGGAGCGTCATTTCAATGAATCGATTATCAAAATATAAGGTCTATGAACTTCATACATTGTGACATTCATATATTTCACTTTGAACGATGTGATGATACTTTCTAAACCTCCTATTCCTGCTACTACCTCCAGCAGAGTGTCATTTTCATTCATTAATCAGTTTAATTATGGGGGCAAGCCCCCAAACCCCCATAGCTCGCTGCGCTCGAGTATATATGTCATGAAGATCGAATTGATCATAGTTTTTGATTTCCAGAGGGGGTATGTAAGGTTTGAATATATCCTATTGTGAAGCATTACATACTAGACAATCTACTAGATAGTACTAAAATATGTCCGTCACATTTAGCACCCACAAATCGATAATCGATGATTTCTACGATATGTCTACTATAAATACCCAAGTACTTTTCTCTACTCAGGTATTCAATTAATCTACTGAGATCTTTAATATATTAAGCTTTCAATATATAACATTATTTTATTAATTAATATCTTTTAATATTCAATAACTCTCCCTTCTTCACAAGATCCAGAAATAGTTCACAAACTCTCGACAGTATCAGTTTCAATAGTAATTACTACTACAAGCACAGATATCATCGACATCGGCAAATATGACGATTCTTGAAAATTGGATGGAAAGTTATATACCCGAAACCCCTTCATTACATTATCTCTTACTTTCATTGGCATTTTATTATTCATGGACGTATGCTTTCAAAGAGATCGTGGAGTTTGTAGTTGAAGAACTTAGCGATCTCATTGATTTTTTCGAAGAATTGCTCTTTTATTATTAGGGTTGGAGGAGGGGATAACTTTCAGATGAGCTTGAGGTTCGGGTGATGGTAAGGACTAGAATATCTTTGCGTAGGTTTGAGTAAGCGTATAGGAAGGACATCTACCTAGGCAGGTATACATACTTGAGTGTGTATAATCCTATGATCTTTGGATTCGACTATTTGAACTCACGCAAAAGATATCCTGTTCGCTTTGATATACAAAGTACTCGGTACCGAAATACTCTCTAAATGCTGCATCTCGGATATATGCTCAATCCATAGCTTTTCATCGGACAAGATATCATTTGCTTAGAAATATTATATTGGACCTTTCACAATCCTTCCCCCCCCCACGTCATAATTACCTAGACTCCTAGACTAGCCGAAGAGAGGGGCGTGGGAACATCATTATTGTCGAAGTATTTTTGTACCCCTCATCAATATAAATTGTTCCTGTCCATTCACAACAACTTCAACTATCTTCGCATTCCATTCTATGTACTCCTTTCGCAATTTAAACAGACTCATTAAACCAAGTTATTTACGACAAAGTATTGTAGATTCAGGTACGTTCTCCATAGCTACATCGAGGATATGTCAATCAGCTCTATCACTCCTATCAATCCCACCTTGTACAGTTTGCTAATACTCACCTACCTTCACAGCAAGTAGATCATACGCAACAATGGCTACCAACACAAACACCTATAAGTTTAATCACTCGATGTACGATTTCAAAATAAACATAAACATCTTGCGTGGTTGGACGATGCTAATCTGCCAAAAGGATTCGAGTTAAAGATCCTAAGGAATCTGGTAAGTTTGTACCTCAAATATGTGCCCTCAACATATGCACTCAGTTAGCTACAATATCTAACTATCTATCCAGTCAAATTTTACGAACACTTGGGCATGAAAATGATTCGCAAGATTGAACAACCTGAAGCTAAATTCGACCTTTATTTTATGGGTTACGATTCCCCCCAAGCTCTCTCACACGGAAACCATTTCAGCGATCGCGAAGGGTTAATCGAATTGACACACAACTATGGAACTGAGAATGATGCCGATTATAAAGTCTCAAATGGAAACACTGAACCCCACAAAGGTTTTGGGCATACTTGCATATCTGTCGACAATCTTCAAGCAGCTTGTCAACGAATTGAAGATGCCGGATATAAATTTCAAAAGAAATTATCCGATGGACGTATGAAGCATATTGCATTTGCATTGGATCCAGATAACTATTGGGTTGAGATTGTTGGACAAAAACCTATTGAAGAGACTGAGAGCATCAAAACTACTGATACTGAGACATATCGAATGGTAATCTTCTCCGTCCTCTACAAAATAGGATCTGGGTAACTGACAAAATTGTAGAACCACACTATGATTCGTGTCAAGGATAAAGAAAAGTCATTGAAGTTCTACCAAGAAATCATGGGAATGTCACTCATGCGAACAGCGGAAAATCCAGGTGCTAACTTCAATCTTTATTTCCTTGGGTATCCTGGAGAACAGGGCCTTCCTACATCGTCAACCACATCCACTCGTGAAGGTTTGCTGGAATTGACCTGGAATTACGGTACAGAGAAAGAAGAAAACTTCAAGTATCATAACGGTAATGATGAGCCACAAGGTTTTGGTCACATCTGTAAGTTACACAATGATTTCCTCTTCGCATATGGGCCAGACTAATTTTACGATAGGCGTGTCGGTTGATAATTTAGATGCAGCATGCGAGAGATTTGAGAAAATGGGAGTTAACTGGAAGAAGAGATTGACTGATGGTCGCATGAAACACGTGGCATTTGTTCTTGATCCTGATAATTATTGGATTGAGGTTATTCAAAATGAGAAATTGAAGGAGAGAGCTAATTGGTAAAAGTTTGAGTGGAATACTCAAGTAGATCACCAGTGGGTGTACAAACTGACGGGACTTATATCTTAAGAATTATCACAATTGTTCATTAAATATGAAGCAATCAAAGTATCAAATCTAATATCAAACAATTGAAGAATGAATTTGTTAAGAATTTCGAAAGTTGGGAAGTGTCCCGTGAATCCATGCACCCACTGGTGGAATACCGGATTGGGGGTATATCAATACTTGCATAGTGTATCATAGCGAATTGAAGCTATCATACATTATCAAGCACAGAGAACGAATAAACGCAGATTCTACCATTTCATGTGACTTCTTTTACTTCTGGTGACATCTTCTTTTTTACCAATTATGATTAGAATTCAAATGTACAAGGTTCCTTGGATGGTCAGGTTCTCATCGACATTCCGCATAACGTACATTAGTGTAATGCGGGGTTCAATTGCGGGGTGGGGGGTTCCGTATCATCTCATCTATCTCGTCAGATCTCAGAAAGTTTCATGAACGAATTGGAGTTGATCTTTATTTTTGGTGGTACTACCTAGTATACAAAAGACCAAGCTTTCCAGTTCCTGTTCCTGTTCCCTCTTTTATTGTTGAAGTTTTTTATTCACTCCTTCCTGACTTCTTCCTGACTTCTTCCTGACTTCTTCCTGACTTCTCAATTCTCTTTCATCCTGACCTTTAACAAACAAAGAAAGAGTACCAAGTGCAAGGTGCATACTAGGTAGTATCTACGATTACACAACTAAAGCTTCTGTGCAAGATCTCAGGTAGCCATTACACACACAATCTTCGAAAAGCTCTAAAATTGTTCTTTAATCAAGCTCGAAAAATAACATAAAATACTTCACAATGGCACCATCAGCATTACCAAATCTTGACAATACCTCTTCCGAATCTTCAAATCGTCCCAAGATTCTCATTCCAGAAAAGGTATCAGTCGATGGACTAGCTCTCTTAGGTAATACATTCGAAATCCATCAACCTAAAAACCTATCACCTGCAGACCTTCTAGGAATAATTCCTCACTACTCAGCTCTCATCATTCGCTCAGAAACAAAAGTGACAGCTGAGATTCTCGCTGCTGCGAAAAATCTCAGGGTGGTAGCAAGAGCAGGAGTGGGTGTGGATAATATTGATGTAGAAGCTGCGACGAAACATGGAATCATCGTAGTTAATTCTCCGAGTGGAAATATTGCGGCGGCGGCGGAACATACGATTGCGCTTTTGATGGCGGTGGCGAGGAATGTACCGGCTGGGGATAGGTCGTTGAGGAATGGAGGGTGGGAGAGAGGAAAACTTGTCGGGACGGAAGTTGGAGGGAAGATTTTGGGGGTTGTGGGGCTGGGGAAGGTGGGATTGAAAGTTGCGAGGATGGCGGTGGGGCTGGGGATGAAGGTTTGGGCGTTGGATCCGTATGCTAGTCCCCAGATCGCGGAGGCAAATGATGTGCTTCTTGTGAAGGAGCTGGGAGAGTTGTTGCCGGTGGTGGATTTTTTGACGATTCATACCCCGCTTATTGCTAGTACGCTGGATTTAATTGGGAACGAAGAATTATCGAAGATGAAGAAAACTGCAAAGGTGCTCAATGTAGCAAGAGGTGGAATCTACAATGAGCAAGCTCTCCTCGATGCTCTCGACGCCGGTGTCATCGCAGGGGCAGGTCTCGACGTCTTCACATCCGAACCTCCGGCCCCTTCCTCTCCCGCTCAAAAACTCACTCAACATCCCAAAGTCGTCGCAACTCCTCATCTCGGCGCCTCGACAATCGAAGCTCAAGAGTCGGTTTCGATGGATGTGTGCACACAAGTTCGTGCTATTCTCTCTGGAGGCCTTCCTACTTCTGCTGTTAATGCACCTCTTATTCTTCCTGAAGAATATAAAAAACTCCAACCGTTTGTGAAACTGATGGAGAAAATGGGAGGCTTGTATACGCAACATTATCGTGGAAAGGGCGTGGGAGGAAAAAAATTCGAAGTGATTTATGAAGGGGAACTCGCAGGAATAGCCAATACGCGACCGCTTTTTGCGGCGCTGGTCAAGGGATTGGTGGGGAGTATTAGTGAACGCGGAGGAAGAGATGTGAATATTGTGAATGCGAGTTTGTTGGCGAAGGAAAGGGGGATCGTGATTAGTGAGACGCATGTTAGTGGGAGTAAGTATTTGGTTTATGCGAGTTTGGTGACGTTGAAGGTTGAGGGTGGGGGTGGGGGTGCGGGAAGTGGAAATGGAAATGGACATCAGATTATTAGTGGTTATGTAAGTGATCGGGGCATTTTCATTAGTAGACTGGATCGCTTCAATACGAGTTTTGCTCCCGAGGGAACTTTGTGTTTGTTGAGGAATAATGATGAACCTGGGAAGATTGGAGTGGTGGGGGGGATTCTGGGTAGAGCGGGGATCAACGTGAGGTTTATGAGTGTAGCGGCTTTGGATAAGAAGGGGGGAGAGAGTGGAAGTGGGGATGAGGGAATGCAGGGAGAGGAGATTAAGAATGAGGCGTTGATGATATTGGGAATTGATGGGGTGGTGGGGAGGGAGGTGGAAGAGGAGTTGAAGAGAGAAGAGGGGATTTTTGATGTGGGAATTGTTTGTTTGTAGGAGGAGGATCTAGAGGAAGACTGTGAAGTGTGAGGGGGAGGGCTCAACGTTTGGAAAGAAATTGACATCTGAAGCATGAAGGAAAATCGAAACGGATCACTAGGCGGGAAGTAAAATATGGAGGAGTTTTTTTTTTCAACAGCATCATAGTATTTTATTATCATAGCGAAAAGACTAAGATATTATAACTGGCAATCAGAGTTGTGTGTGTTTATACTCAAGTGAAGATGCGGGGATAAGGGAAAGAGAGGATAAGATAACTTCTGAAATAGTGTAATCCAGTTTCTAGTCCATACCTACCCATACACATCTACTAAAAATCCATAATCTACAAATCTCTATCCTTCACTCCCCTACTCCCCTACTCCTCTTCATCTCAATCTCACCCCGCCCATCCCATCACATTTCCCATCCTTCCTTCCATCCATCCCCTTCTCATTTTCTCATCATACCCACACACTGAAACCTAGCCATCCATCCATTCACTTCTCCCTTTTCCTTATTTATTCTCCACTTACTTTTTAATATACCATATAACTATTCACCTGGATCATCTTTGTTGTTTTCTCCATCTGATTTTCTAACTGAGGATGTGGATGGATAGGGATGGCGATAGCTGGGTGAATAAGTACCTATACAAACCCCCCGAATTCCCAGCCCAAAAATTCTACAAAACCTCGTGTTTGGCCGAAGATTTTGACATCAGGAGAATTTGCGGTGTTGCACTCGTCGCAGTGGGACGTCCTGTCTAAGTCTATTTTCTAGGCTATAATGCACTTTTTGAGTTTTGAGGCCGATTTGATGAGGGGTTTAGATATCTTGATGGGGGGCTTTGGTTGTTGTCAGTTTGATGTTTTTCTTTTTTCGGGATGGGAAGAGATGGATGGGACGGGATGATAAGGGGGTTCTTGAGGGAGGGGGGTTAGGTTTGGGGATGTGTATTTTATTGTTATTTTTTGTTGATAATCTGCGGTTTTGTTCTTGTCTTCATTGTTATTATCATTTTCATTTTTATTATCACCATATACAACCACGTATTCATAATCACATAATCCCGATCCTCTGCTTGGATTAAAAAAGTTCTCGATCTTACCTTGAATGAAAATCGGTAAAGATGTCGACGTGTGTATGTGGTAGAAAATTTATCAGGAGGTTGGGGCTGGGTACAAAGAGGATGTATTCTCACCATAATTTCGTGTAATACCCCCCATTACTTGTTTAAGGGGGATTGGCTAGATGGGGAGAGGGTGTTTATATGAGGTCGTGATGAGGGATTTGGAGGTGAGAGGTGAGAGGGGTGACGAAAGAGGGGATGACGGGTAGCGATGATCTTGCAAGCGTGATGTGTTTACTATGTGAATTTGCGTATTTATTTCGCCGGCGGTAGCATCTGCTCAGCCCGTTGAGATTGGATTGATGAGTGGAGATCTCTGCGAGTGTTGATTGCGGAGTATTGAGTGTGGATGGTGGATGCATTCACTCGATCGAGTCTGGAAAGGTTTCAGAAAGAGATCCTGGAATCTGGAAGACGGAGAAGGGGTAGGGGGTAGAACTATATTAGATCTTCGTTGAACTTTATTTCCTGCTCCAATATGAATGTAAGGTACTTCGATTAAGTGGGATGTGGCTGTTCCAATCTCTGGCCTTTACTTCCAGATCTTCGTGGGGGAGTTATGTGGCATGAATCATACCAAAGAGATGGAGATATCAAGTAGTATCTTTGAGTAGTCTTTGGGTTTGTGCTGTAGGTTATGAAGATTTGGTTGTCGGTATCTTGTTATTGTTGTTGCTTGCTTTCCTCTAGCAACATTCAACTCGAATTCGGTTGATACTTACATTATGAATTCGACTAATTCACTTGAAGATTGGGGAGTATTCTCAGTTTCGGTAGGAGAACATGCTCCATTCAAACTTTGTACAATCTTTGTTTGGAGAATATACGTTTTCGTTGTGAAAATAGCTACGATCACCAGGGAAGCTCGATGAACACAACCTTAACCCAAGTCAAGAGTCTCTTACAGAGCATTACTGGAGATGTAAAGCCCACTCTATGCTGTCTCTGAGTATGTATGATCCATCTCGAAGGCTGCAACCTGTGATCACCTGGCCCCGACTGTTGTCTTAGTCATCGTGATGCTCATTTTCATCATTTTGGGGGCTAGAGCCTTGTTCCTCCGAAACGTTCCTGTGGTTCAGATTTTGACTGCCACGCTTGTGAGTATTTGCTTTTGTTTACCCCATCTTCATTGACTGGTTCATTCAATGATAAGGTATGAGAGTGATATTTGGCATGCATGAAGATGACACATCACACAAGAGCGAACTTCGTATATCTCCATCAAGAATATTCAAGCCAAGATCTTAGATAGCGGTGGACATAGGTTTGACTGTGGTAAGTAATTCCGAGAAGTACATAATGGGAAACCAAGATCAAGAACTTAGCTATCGGGCTTTAATGGGAATTTGCTTCTTTATTTTTGGTTTCACATCTAGCGGACGATTATACAATATCCATTACCGACACCTGGACATGTATCCCTCGGATATATGTTTCTTGCATCTTCCATCTTGCATCCTAAGCTTAACGCACACTATTTGAATACAAATTAGGGTTCGATTCTCATCACAGCATTTCTGTTTACTACTATCAGATGCTTCCCTACGATGCGTGAATTCTACCTAGCTAATTGCACAGGGTCTAGATTTCAATCAAATTGAACGAACATCGGCAGTATTCAATAGCCATCTATCGTATAGCATTTGATCGTATATGTAAAATTTACTTTAATTTCATCATCAAACTCTTGCGTTACAGAAGCTGACTTTCACCGTCATGATATCTGAGCGTCTGTCTTCAACCAAAGTTATGTTTCTAAGAATTCATTGCTGCGCTAAAATCTAGTACAAGTGTGCTATAAAAATGTATCTCTACTAGCAAATTCGTACAGGGAACATTTACACTATAATTCGAGACCCTTTGAACAATATCATGCTAAATTCCAACCCACCACTTCTTATTTCCTGCAATGTAACACTATCCGATCCCGCAAGCGGCATTCATGAATATTTTCTCATAAACACGGGATGGCAACAATCAACCTCTGCCCGCAAAGTCTTGGTAGCACGCCAAATGTACAATTCGATGACTCTATCAGAGAGAATGTACGTATTATTATCTCTCAAAAACCTCTCATGTCCACTGACCAAGAAATTTCGCGTCGGTGACTGCTTGAGATCCGTCCACTCTGGGGTGAACCGAAGTCGAGTAATCCCTTTGCTGATCGGTTCATCGGTATGCGCATACCAATATGCTTCGGCTTCGAGGATATCATTTTCGATCATGTCGGCCCATTCGATGATCTCCTGAGACTTGGCCGCTTCTTCGGATGTCTCGGCGCCAAGTGGAACGAGCTGAGGAAACTCGAAACATAGCAGTCTCTTGTTATGTTGATATTCTTCGTACCCTGTTTCTGGCACGAATTTCTTCTTGAGGCATGCATTACATGTACAATTAAATCTCCATCTCTCAGCGATATTAGATTTTCGAAACGAGGTTGGACCATAAACTCCATAATTGATGGTGATTTCCTCTCCCTTCCTGATATTCTGCATAGCTCTGATCGAAACACTATGCTCCGAATTGAAAGCATGGGAACAATTAGGTATGCAAGCATGATTGATTCGACAAGCTTTGTCATACACATAAGTATTGTTCGCTGTATCCCCAGCTTGGAGAAACGGATTCATCTCAAATGAATTGACAGCCCATCGTTTCATCAGGGGAGTCTCGAGACAAAGCTCGGGCTTCCTTCCGCAATAGCACATGCTGGAAAGAGAATCGACAGCTTCCTTTTTAGGGGAGGAAAGCATGTTGTATGCTGCCTCGCGTCCGGGCCAGGTGGGACCTCCGCGAATGAGAGGTGCTTCGCGGAGAATCTCGGTGTTTTTTTCGATGTCGGAAGTGGCAAACATTCCAACTTGCTTTCCTCCCATCGCGGGTTTTATCTCGAAGAAGTGGGGCGAGAAGTACTCTTTGCGGTTTGTCAGTTGGTTTTCAGATGTGTATGAAGCCGATAGATTGGGTGTTATGTGCCTACCTTGGGTGATCACCTTCTCCTGGAGTACTTTTCTTGGTGCTGGTCCAGCAGTCTCATTTTTGCCTGCGTCACCATCCTTAAATGGCTTGAACTTGTCGTTCTTCATGGTTCTAGTAGCAGGCTCTCTGTCACCTTTTGCTTGCGAGGAGATCTTTCCATCGTCCCTACCAATCGCAAAATTCCCACCATGCTCTCTTCCAACAGCTTTCCTGCTTTGTTCGGCTATGAATGCTGTACTAGGGGCCGGTCGATTGGCTGCTGCTGCTGCTGCGACTTCACGGTCTCGCCTGATGGCACCGAAGATTGAGTTCATGCTCTGTAAACTACTGCTATCAGACACAACGATATTTCCAAACAATATTGAGAGACGATCCGTGCCATTGAGTTTATTAGACGAAGACATGTTGAAGTCTTGGATATTTACTGAGTGCAGAGTGACTGGTTAGTATCTAAACTGACTGAGAGAAACGCTGAGAAACTGAGGTAGAAAATGAAGACAGGAAACAGCTCACGATTAAGTGTTGAGGCAGTCTATATAAGTGTTTGTGTTCTACCGGAAATATTGTAAATATGAATAATGTCGAGAAGAGTATCCAAGTCAATTCCGTGTGAGATACCCCAAGAGTTGTTCGAGTAAGTATTAATGTGAATCTGTAACGACTTTTTTTGTAACAAAGACAAATTTGAACTGTGTAGGGAAATCTATTTATGCATACGAGAAGTTCTCGGACCTTCAACACAGTACAAGATAATACAGCTTCATTTCCTACTAGGCTTTTTGAGAACACTTTATAGACTGTACATGGCGTACTGATTTTGAATTGGATTTATAGAACACCAATGAGCGAGTCAGAGATATTCCTGGTAGTAGAGTACTGTAGTTGGTTCGAGGGTGCTGTACTAGATGGTTTGTGAAATTTGACGAGTTGATGATTTGAAAGATAGGAAAATAGTGATCGTATAGAGTAACTACATGGATTTGAGGAGGATGTGATTTGCCGGAGTTGCTTAATCATGGAAAGGTGGTATAGATCTAAAATTCAAGAATTATTATATGACTATTGTCGAACCAGACAGCTACTTGTTCATTCTCATCTCTCATCCCACATTTTACATTTTCTTTTCCCGCTCCTCATCTTTTCCCTACACTCATATCATAAAATTTTGATACTCCGAGCCGCAGTGGCCCATACGCTCTAGACTCCTGTATCTTATGAGAGGTCTGAACCAGTTTTGAATTGTTGATCCTATTTTATTATTGAAATCCAGACAGTCAAATATCCTGGGTACCTCTACCGGCATTGAATGCCTCTTAAATTTACTCAAGATTTGATCAGTTCTTGGAATTATGAAATCAAGCTAGCAAATTGCTGTTCTGATTATCTTACTCAGAATCAAGAATTTTCCAACATGCCCTTCTCATAGTGTGATGTAATCGACGGCCCTCAAAAACGGCACAAACAATATCTTCGACCAATTAAACTTTTTATATAATAATCGATAGCTCTGACTGAGAGTAGTTCTCCAATATAATAAAAACTAGGATAACACTAGAAATAAAATCATAATTGAATCAAGATACAAGATACAGTGTTCAAAAAATTCGGCAGTCAAAATTCAACCAGGAGGGGAATTTTCTATCTCTTTATAGATGAAATCTAGTCGATAAGATTGTTAATATTCAAACAATAATCTTGATTTCATGTTGGGCTTAGGAACATTATCTTATGATCAATTGCTTAATTGTACTGATTCAAATCGCTTTGTTCAGGTCAAATGATCAGGTGGAACAACTAGATGAAATTCAACAATCTCATCATGAGACTTTCATCTGAAAAGTCATACATCGAGGAGATTCCTATGATATTGATCACACAGCCGGATATTTCGAACTTCTCTGTTCTTGTATATCAGGTTGGTGATGTGCTTGACAAAATTTCGCCGTGTTTTTAGCATTGGGGAAAATAGCAAAGCCGGACAAACCACAAACGAAAGCACGAAGAGATTTCGGGACAAGCGGATTTTGCGTTTTGCTTCGTTTCGAGTATTTTCTAATCATACAATCATGCTGCTTGACTAGATTCCTGGTCCTATAATAGCCAGTTTAGTTCAAAGATATTATAGTTCTGGGGATAATTTTCTAAAGTGATCAGGCCAGCGTTCTTCCTTCTATTCGTTTGAGACTTTCAGAATTTCAGTCTTGAAAACATTCAATGTCTCGCCAAATAAGAAAGCTGCCTGTTTACTTGAAACAAAACAAGAATATAGCCACTCAAATGAAGCCCCTGGCCAGCCGACCAAGATGATTTCATGCAAAGATCCATCGCACTACCACTTGGGGTTCAGCTCGAGCTTAATATTTACTAATAAAATAAAAGTACGACTTTCTGTTAGAGTATGTATGGGAAGGCGAAAGTGGTGTAAGATTGAGATGTAGTGTCGAAATTGTATCATACTCAAGCGTGACAAAGGTTAAATCCAACCCCCAAAAGAACCTTATCATACAACAATACCATCCTTAAACCAACTCACCAGATCCAAATCACCTAAATTCTCTTTAAAAACTATAAGATATACTTCCTGCTCGTGAGCTCAGATAACTGGACAAATTTCCATTCCAGTGTACAATATAAACAAGACGCCGCTATCCAGTTACTCCTTACAATATTCTAATCAAGCGTGACAGACGTTTATTCGTTCACAAGCGAGATTTCCTCGTGAGGTGGATTTCTAGAATCTGCCTCTCATAAGGAAGATTCTAGGAATTTTGGCCACTCGTGCAGATGACCCTATTCCGTGAGAATTCAGTGTTTCATGTCAAATCCATGTGAAAGTATTTTCTTCGTGCAAAATGTTTAGGAAATACGATAGTAATAATCAAGTACGGCCCCTATTCATTTCATTGATGAGATACATACTCGACCCATTCGAAAACATATTGAAGCTGTATTCTTTTAGGTACGGGTGATGAGACTAGACATTTTTACGGTCCAACCAGTCAGTGTTGATATCTATAAAGATTCTTCTCAGGAAGTCAATAGCACAACAATTTCTCTCACATAAACAGTTCTTCATCCACAAGATATTTTCAGTCTTCGTATCTAGATCTATCTCAATTCATCAACGACAAATCAAATATTCAATACTTTCAACTTTGATATAGAAGCAATGGCTTCGAATGACCAATGCCAAAGCGTCGATTCGGCAACAACCGTTGTTTACAAATTCAGCCTTGTTGATATCACAAAGTCAAATGATAAATATAAGCAACGCATTTCCACATCTTTCCGTCCTACCAAATTGAACGAAGCTGCTAAGAACAAGCACAGCAGGCCGACTAACAACCTAGTGGATAGTCCCACAATCAAAGAGGCACCCGAAGAGGTTTTTGAAGGAAGAGGCACCATGGAAAAGGCCCCTATGACATTATTTAGGCGACGAAGAAACTATCGATCCCAATTTCGGAACGAGTCAGAAGCAGGATACGAGCATGGTGATTCGATGTCAGGGGGCCAGAGCTCAAAGCATATCAATCCTCGAACTGCCCAGTTTATGATGCGACGAGAGCAAGGATTGAAGCGATTACTGACTTTGAGCGATGATCAGACATCGCATGCCGAAATCTTGGCTGGAATAGTAGCTAGAGACACTGCCCAAGCGAATGTTCTCAACAAGCCGAACACCGGCTCAAAGTAATCTCAATCAGCACGTTTTTGATATCCTTCCGTAACCATAGATCATGAAAGCTGAAGCCTAAAAACTAAGAGATTTGGGACCAGAAAGTGGTCAAAGATGCTTTCGCTAATTGATTGGTGGTGGGATACGTTGTATATTTGCGGGTTCGGAACAATGGTGGCGTTAGGAGCACGCGAGAAGCATCTTTCGATTGGCACAAACTAATGGCAATGGATATAACAATTGAGTTATGTCGGAAATAATCTAATACGAGATATACGTGAATTGCGTGTGAGGAAGAAAGCTATCGGAACTTGTGATCAATTGTGTGTAAATATTAGATTATTACCGAACAAAGCTTTAAGCAAGGGGGCTTTAATGATATCGCTATCTCAGTCGCACAATGCAAGATTGATAACGTGAGCATATATGACATCCCGCGTTGAGTACAAAGTGTTGCGCGAATGCTAATGTTGTGGCCATATTGTGATTGATTGGACAGGAACGGTACAATGAGGCTCTCGACGGTTATGATTTTACCGGGTGCCATCAACAACGCGCATATTCCCAATGCTACCGAATGCTTGTACATCTCCAAGGGGCATCGCCTGAAAGGTAGTCTTTGAAGTGAGAGAGAAAATTAAAACATGAACATAATACGGGTTTCTGTGTCCCAAGGTCAGGATGACCGAGTCCTTTCTCGCCGTAAATAGTCTTGCATGATCAAATTCTCCGAAACTTCGGCGAGGAATTATTTATGATATTGAAGTAATTTGGTTCCGAAACGCAGAGCTTTCCGATAACGTGAGAAGAGTAAAGTCTCCAAAGGGATGCGAGGAAGAAAATCAGAGTGAAAGTAGTGTATCCCGATGTTTCGAATAAAAGGATTTACTATCTCTCCCTTAATCCGGAAGAAGTATTAAAATGATTCAGAGCTATAGGTATATTTTATGGAACGACTTCCCATGTGAATTGTGGGCAAAGTGTCAAAATCCGCATGTGCCATGAAACTTCAGATGCTTTGATTGTAGTGTAGCCCGAGGTCGCTATGATTTCAAAGAATCTTTGTGGCCGATGAGATTCTGTAAAACCTGATACATCATATTTCACACAGCATAAGGATCTCGCGGGAATAACCTCAGCTCTTACTATTGCCATCTCTTTATCTCAGAAGGAAGATTGAACGCTTGCCAAGACGAAAATGTATGCTCATATTCTCTTCATATCTTCGGTATGCGCAGTATCTCGACTGGTCATCCTAGTCTTCATCCTGGTGCAAGATAGAGAAATGAGTAACTTTTGATCATCAACTCAATCCAAGAGTGTTCCGGGAAACAGTTGAGGATTGATGATATGCAGGTTGATCGATTTTCCTCTCAATGTCAAACCTTTGAAGACAGCAGGTATGTACTCATGACGGACAACAAGAGATAATATGCAGTCAGATCCAGATACATGTTGGATGAGTGATGTGATGTAAAGCTTTTGCTACGAACCAAAGACGATATGGGGAAAGGACGCAGATGAATGTAAGATTTGACTTGGGTGAAGATTTCGACCACATGGACGTCGAGGATATACACACTAATGACATAAGCACAGACTGAATGCTTGGTAGTGATGATATAATTGATTGCACAGCGTAGTGTGCTTCTAGTGAAACATCAAAAAAGCAGAAGTCAGAAATGAAAAAAGTAGAAATTGATTCCCTTGATAAATTCAATAATAAAACAACCACCAATCAATTGTTAAGAATTAATAGTATTAAACAAATCTCTACATATTGCTTAGCTATAGTTAAGTTAACTAATCATATTTGTATTTTTAATTGCTGACATAAAATAGAACAATTGAATGATTGAAGAGTTTCGCCAGTGATCAATTCTGGTCTGTTGTTTCCCCTATGAATATCTGGGTGGTAGGTGGTCCGTCCAGTATCATGTATACCTAGTACTCCGTATGTGTAGTGAAGCGTGATTTTAGTGAAGCGTGATTTTAGTGAATTGTACGGAGTACAGAGGTACTTTGTAGTGAAGAGTGATACCAAGGAATATCTGATTTAAGTGGAGCTTTATCATCGTCATATGTATCAATAGCTGACTTGATTGGCCGCAAGAGATACTCCCCTGGTGCTCTAACCCCAATTGGGACATTTATCAAGGTAGGTATCATTAACTTTCCTTTCTTTGTTTTGTTTCTTCAGACGGACTGAATGATTGATGGAACTGCACGCAACACCAACCACAACCACACTTCAGTACCTTAATATAGGAATCCTTTACGAATAACGTTATGAATCTTGTCAATATCAAACTGCCGTATTCTTAATTTCAATTCGACTTTCTCTTTCTCTTTCTCTTTCAATTCCCAAACCTCATTCCACATTGATGTCGTGATCATTACTTCGTACACCAACCTGCCACTTTTATCACTCGTCACTTGCCCAGGTAGTATCCACATCAACGGCCGGGAACCTTCGGATCATCCCAGTCCTCAGTCTTAAATAAGTAACAAGAGCCCGAAAGAATCTCGAAAAAAAAAAGCTCCACCTCTTTTAACCACACTACAGAGTAAAATACAGGGAGCTGGACCCAATTGAATTACTGTCGTGGACAGTGATCATTGGAGAATACATCACAAATTATAGATAGAGTTGAGATGACCTCGAAATCGATTATCGGAAGTACGCGCTCAAGCTTCACCAGCAATGGCTACACTTCTACAAGACCTGCCATCCTGGGCCTTGCGAAGATTCTGTTCTTGAGTATCTGCCAAATCACTTCAGTATCTGCAGCTCCTATTACAGCTTTTCTCGGCATTGCCAGCGAAGAGGATGCGCCAAAAGATGCCGAAGATGCAAGTTTATGGTTATATCTATCAGTCGCAGCTGTCCTGGTTCTACTTGGAGGTGCTTTCGCGGGATTGACGATTGCGTGAGTGTTCAATGGAAGTTCACAAGGTTTCAATACTAATAGAAATTTTCATCCAGATTGATGGGACAAGATGGCGTGTATTTACAAGTTATCGCGACTTCAGGAGAAGGAAAAGAACAGAGACATGCACAAAGAGTATATGGATTATTACAAAAGGGCAAACATTGGGTTCTTGTGACATTACTACTCAGCAATGTTATCGTCAACGAAACGCTTCCTATTGTACTCGATCGATCGCTCGGTGGAGGATGGCCTGCGGTTCTTGGTAGTACAGTTCTAATTGGTATGTTGTGTAGTTGTTGCATTGATGGACTGCGTGTTGATTTGCTTTAGTTATCTTCGGAGAAGTCATTCCTCAATCAATTTGTGTGCGATATGGTCTTTCCATCGGAGCATTTATGGCACCACCTGTGCTAGGACTCATGTGGCTATTAGCACCTGTTGCATGGCCAACTGCGAAACTTCTCGACAAACTACTTGGAGAGGATCACGGAACCGTATACAAGAAATCTGGTCTAAAGACACTTGTGACTTTACACAAAACTTTAGGAACAAGTCCTAGCGATCGATTGAACCAAGATGAAGTTACAATCATCAGTGCAGTGTTGGACTTGAAGGAAAAAGCAGTTGGAGATATCATGACACCAATGGATGATGTCTTCACTATGAGTGCCGACACGATACTTGATGAAGATACTATGAACGTCATTTTGAGTGCTGGTTATTCTCGCATTCCTATTTACGAACCTGGAAATGAAAAGAACTTTGTCGGTATGCTTCTGGTTAAGATTCTTATTACATACGACCCGGAAGACTGTAAACGTGTCAGTGATTTCGCCTTGGCTACCTTACCGGAGACTCGACCTGAGACTAGTTGCTTGGACATTGTAAATTTCTTCCAAGAAGGAAAATCTCATATGGTACTTGTTTCGGAATATCCTGGCGAGAACTTTGGTGCTACCGGTGTGGTTACATTAGAAGATGTCATTGAAGAGCTCATTGGAGAGTAAGTATAAATTGTCGTTCTCTACTTGCACGGATCTAACAAATGATAGGGAAATTATTGATGAGTCTGATGTTTATATTGATGTTCACAAAGCCATTAGACGAATGGCCCCAGCTCCCAAATCTTCAAGAATCAAGCCAAACCAAGTCGTGGAACAACCGGCGAATGGTTCTCTTAAAGCTGCTGAGGACACTCTCATCGATCTCTCGGAAGAGCGTCCAAGTAACTTGCAAGCTGGCGGAAGAAGACGCAATCAAACCGAGGTCAGAAGCGTCAGCCCTGCCAATCATTTCGGTACTAGCCCCAAGACAACTTTCATGCGTAGAGTTTCAACAGGTGACAACGACAGAAATGTCGTTGCCGTCAGAGCTAATATGAATGATATGCGTGAACACTTGAAACATCTGGGTCCATCGAATCTTGCTAGTCGACCAAAGATGACAAAGTATCAGTCTGTCAAAATCAAGCCTGGAAATGTTTTTGCTGGTAATAGGACCGATTCCAGAACGGACTCGATTCCTCATCGTGTATCTATTGTTGAGGAGCCTGAATTTGAGCCATACCATGACTCTCCAGGACCTCATGGTGGTGAAGGTGAAGGGTTACTCAGATCAGCCGGGCAAGACGCCAAAGATGGAGTTCAAGCCTTGCAACAAGGTTATGGCACATTAAGCAACCGCATTCCTTCTAATAAATTTGCCGAGGAGGACTCGACCAAACCACCCCAATATGACGGTCCACTCAGTCCAGTAGGGCAACCACAATCGCCTGGCAACAATCTCTCGATTTCCAACTTTCTCAACAAAAATAAGAGCACAGATACCATCGGATCCTTACCATCTCAAAAGAGCGGTACAAGTCCTCCAGCCAAACCATCCAAGAAGAGAAGTACAACTAGAAGTGGAAGTATCACAGAAAACTTGGTAGAAGCTGGTGGTATCAGAAAGATGGTCTTGGAGACAAACGCAAGTAGTGAAGAAGAAAATCATAAAGATGGTAGACTACTACACTCAAGTAGTACTGGTAGTGGAAGCAAGAGTGGTAATGGAGGAGAAAATAAGTTCATGCAATTTTTGAGTAATGCAGGAAGCACGGACAAATTGGCTGATGGAGGGAGGAAGAGTCAGAGATCTAGCCAGACGGATAATACAGGGGCGGATAGTGGAAGCGGTGTTGGTAGTTCGAAGGGACATAGTAAAAAGAAGAGTAAGAAGAAGGGAAAGAAGAAGAGCAGTACGAAGTAGAGAGGAGAGGTGATATGTAATTATATTCAGGTGTGGGCAAGTTAAAGGTGAAAATTCAGAGGTGGATGGAAATTGCTTTGAAATTGCTAGGAATGGAAGGAAAGGGGAAGAAGAAGAAGGATTAATGATATTGCTAGCTATTATGCGAAATGAAGGGTGCGAAGTACGGAAGGTTAGGGTGGAGGGTGAGGGTACAGGTTTCTGTATTTATTCATGTATGTATACAAAAGTTATTCAATGAAATGATGTGGTCGCTGGCGGTCGCAATCAATTCCTGAATGAGGTTTTCTTCGGGAAGACGTTGTGTTTGTGTGTGTATGTGTGACTGTAATCATTTGTTGCTATATCATCATAGGTGTAATTGGGTCTAGCACCTAGGTAGGCAGGTATAAAAACCATGTAACTCTGACGACATGCAAACCGCTTTCGCAAAGCCCTCGGCAAGATGATCCTCTCATAGGCTCTACAATATCAAAAGAGATTATATATCATAGAGTTTTATAAAGTATTGTTTGATGTCTTTCTTTATTCATTCATTCATTCATTCATTCATATCTGTATATCTATGTGGTATATCCATTTCTCAAGTCTTCCCCCTCACCATGCGTGCCCATGTAGGTTTAATCGTTCTTTCTTTCTCCTTCTCTTTTTCCTTTTCCTTCTCCCTCCCATCATTTCCGATTTTCATCCTCCTACTATCTCCTAACACTCCAGCTATCCCCTCTTTTTTCTCTCCATCACTCATGTTTGCTCTGCCCCCACAACCCGGACTGTCAGGAAAACTCATCGTTTCCCCTGGACTCTCCACAGGCGTAATACTCCCATCCGTACCTGTCATTTTACTCTTGATGGAAAAGACAGAATGGGTGCTACTGACTAGTGTGGAATTGCCGCTTCCGGGACTGCTGCCGGTATTACTCGTGGGGGGTGGGAAGTGTGATCTGTGTGGTGTGATGATGGGGGTTGGGGAGCGAGTGGGGATGGGGATTCCGGAGGGACGGCGGTGCAGGGTGAGAGAGAGGGAGGGGTCTTTGAGGTTGGTGAAACTGGGGTTTCGGGGTGGGAGGGGGAAGTAACTTTCTGGGGTGCGGGGTGGGGGGTTG
>PQXK01000232.1:0-60067 GCA_004786245.1 Botrytis hyacinthi | reverse complement strand
ATATAAAATCATATTATACATATATTAGTCATCAAGATATCTCTTAATTAGTAAGATATTAATAAGTGATTTAATGGACTTATTATGGATTCTCACAAGTTCCGAAAGAGTTTATAGATGGGGCGGTTGTAGAGTAAGCGGATGTTTGAAGCCGATTGAAAGGTGATGAAAGGAGAGTCTTAGAAGTGGATTCTTGTAATGTAGCTTGCCTGTTTCGATTCATTTATTGATGTTCTTTTAGATTATGTTGGAGACAAATTCTCTCCGTGGTTCTTTGAACTGTGTAAATAAAGTGGAAAATTAAACACAGATCTCTGCTGCTTGCCTCTTGACGTGAGAAGGCTGCTGGTGTTGAATTTTTCTAAACTTGCAATGTTGGTGTAAAGAGTTTGAAAACTTAGGTTTCAAAAATGCATGAACTTGAAATGTTGCGAGAATATACTCTTTTTTCGTCCGGTAATACACCTTACCCTGCTTGGTTTGTTAATCACACGCCTGGCCTACTTTTAAATCTGCTCCTCAATCGGCGAGTGAATTTTCAATGCATCCGGATCAATCAAAATTGGGTCCGAGCCGTAGCACCATGGTTAAGCGAGTAGACATTTGTCCCAGTTCAGACCACCCATAAAACAAAACTATGCGTGAATTGTCTCAGCAACGGTTCCGTGAGTAATGATATCTTTGAAATCATTTTGCTTGATCACTGATATCATATAAACAAGCAAATTCAAGTCAAGCCTTGATTGGATCACTCCGTGTGCCCGCAGGCTGCGGGGCGATGTACGAGACGATAGCCTGAATTAGAGGGGTCCATGGTGGACAATACGGTAGGCAACATCTTTTCACATGTTAAAGAAGTGCGCCTTTATAGTGCTGTGGAGGAGAATGGTTTAAAATTTGACAAGAGACCCAGGTATTCCTGACACAATGTATTAGTCACCTGGAAAGTTGGAGGAAGAGAAACACATTCTGAGGATTGTAGAAACTGCCTACCTCTCTGACTTTGAATCCCATCTGAACAGCATATTCCCATAATGTGCTGTTAAATCTTTAATGATATATGCAGTTCTCACAACAAGTTTGCTGGTCAATTATCAAAGAATGAACAGTCAGAGGCGTACCTAAAAGAACTGTTCGGATTGAAAGAAATAATACCAAACAGATAGGAAGTAAAATCCTAGGTGCTGCTGCCATCATGATCTCGCAGCATGTTTCCCACTAATTTTGTGCCACTGACTCGAGAATAACCCGAATCATACCTTGGAGTCTTCCCGTGCCTCTTTCATCCCACAGTCTGGATCTGAATTAACTTAAAAGAGATAAGCAACTCCAGACCTTCTTCAAAAAACGACTCAACAATCTCTAGATCATCTATGGCATCTTGAATCTGCTCAAAAATCGATCCGCTAGTGCTAGAATTATGTGTTAATTGACGAACCCAGTCATAAATCGAGGAGTGTTTGTACTTTTACCAAGCCTATTTGAAGTCTAAGCTCCTAGTTCCGTCGTAGTTATTCAATCTAGGTCCCGGGAGACACGATGATGTAAACTATCGATTTTTAGAAGATTTCAGAAAGACAATGAATCTTTATCTTTTCACTAGGCGCGCCTCTTTGTTAACTGATCCTGTGCTGTAAATGTCGCCAGATTTCTCCATGGACGTGATGACATGTACCTCCAATGGAGTTGTGTTCAAATATACTCATATGCAGGGGCGCCTGTGCTGACTAGACCATCTACTAAGGAATCGCTATCAACCAGATGAAGGAATATAATTTTTCATGTCCAGTCGAAAGTATTTCTGCATCTTGGTAGTGGCTTATAGACAACATGCTATTTTGAATATGCACCGCAAAAAATTCCAAGGTAAATAACTCCCGATGGTCACATGTGTGAATAGTTCTTGATCACGTAATGATCTTCTATATCATACGTATATAACAGTTTCACGTACACCACGGAGATTGTGAGATTGATTTTTGGATATGTTATTAGTTTTACCTGTATTGCTAACTTGACTACTAGTAGAGAGGAAGTTCTGGCTCCCACAAATTATGCCCATAATAGGTTGTAAAGCACATAACTTCATATGCGTAGGTTTCCCATTTATCTGTTTGGAAAGGCCCATAGATTTCTTCCAACCCAGCTTCGTACGTAGATTCGTAAAAGTAAGTTATCATATCGAATTGTGTAGCATCCCGATGAAGCTCGAGTATATCCGTTGCAACTTGAAGTGACTCATCTCGGACTTGAGTCAAGGGGCGATCCCTAGAATAATCTGGAGACTGAATCCTTTCAACCCATTCAAAGATTGCGGATCTCCAAAAGGATTCCCAAGAACGTTGGATTGCACAGCTGTGGGGACCAATGCTCTGACCATAGTCGGCATCAGCCATATTATCAACATCTTCCTCAAATAGCCATATTATCATAATCGGAATATCTGAATTGCCAACTTATAAACAAATCCCGATATTGTTTGGATGCTATTAGATACCAGCTGCTGCCCATTCTGAAAGGACTCGGCAGCGGGACTTTAGGATAATTTTGGGTTCATCTCCGCTCAATAAAAAATCCTCCAAGTTATTGCCTTCACTGCAATCTAGTATTTGAGACCTAGCCTTGTACCTGTCCCATAAAGACTGTTCCTTTTGCAGATCATGTTCGTTATCTCCCTGACCATAGACACTTCTTGAAAGAAACATGTTTATATATCCTTGAGATTCATCCTTGCCTATCTCTGTGGACCACGCCGGGTTTGTAGTGAGGAGGTTTGAGCGACGGTACTTTCCACCCATCCACGTTTCTAGAAGAGGTGCCAGAACAATCTCTTGTGGCATCGATAGCCAGAAGTCCTTGACGATCTTGTTGGTATTTGAATAACACCAGAGATCGCGGAAGAAAATCCAATATCTAGGACATGTAAGAGCAAAGCAAATAGCCTCAATTATTCCATCGTTATCAGCCCCGAATTCCTTTCTTCCAAATTTCTCAGATATTTCGCCATTTGTATAGATATCCAAGTCACTATCGTCCTCATCTCCTGTCGAATTTAAAGTTGATTTTGAGTCTTGATTCGAAATTAGCGGTGGGTCGGGCTCTCGTGGCAATCGCAAGATGGCTTCGAAGATCTTAACTACGACTTCATTTGGGAGGAAGGATGTAGACTCTGCCATAGTTTTCAATGTTTCTATAGTGTCAGTTAGAATGTGGGCGATTTCTCAGAAGATAGACATACCTCGCTGGATCATCGACTGAGTAGCTCTTTTTTCATCCTCATTATCTTTATCCCTCCAAGTAGCACTTTTCACATCATCTATCGCTGAAGCGTAGTCGACTTGTCCTAGATTTGCTTCTGTAATCTCTCTTTTGATAGTCTCAACTTGCATAAATTCGGAGTTGTCGTAGAAATTGCTTGCAGAATCGCAAGATGAGGCTTCACCATAATGAAAAGTGCCAAGATTGTTTTCCTGATCGCCTTTTGGAACTGATGATGAATGGCTTGTCGAATGGTTGACCTTTCTTCGTGTTTTCTCTCGCTCAATGATCTCTTCTCCGAAATTCGCATCTTCTGAACCTTCAGTACGGAATTTTCTCTTGAGTCCGGTGAAATCCACTCCATTTGACACTCCCGAGTCATTGAAGAGACCGACCGTAACATTTGGCGTCTGAGCTGAATTTGGATCGTTCATCTTATCGTTCTCAGACTTTTTGATGAGTTGCGCAGATTTCGCTGTTGGGTTGCGAATTGTGGTTAATCAGTTTATCATAGCTGCTCGCGGGTATTTCAAAAAGTTTAAACGACGGTTGTGAGAATCATGGCTTTGCCAATCAAATTTCACGGCACTTTTAGCATATAAGCTGTTATGGTTGCCTCACTTAATACATCCAATGACGATAATTCACGTATTTCGCTTTTTTTAACGGAGTATATAGGCCCAGCTACGGCGGAATAACAGTAAAAGTATGGAGTGTACCCCCCTCAAACACAGGATTATGTGAATCGTATGTTAAAATCAGTATCTTGTTCATCAGCATGAGTGCTATTTTGCATTAACCTTATACTGACTATGCTATCTTAAGCATAGTAAATATTACATAAAGTATGTCACAATGTGTTAGCCTTCTCCCATGCATGCTATCGAAAATTCTAGAGTCCGAATTGAGCAATTACTGAGAAAGCATAATTATCCATTACCGTTCAATTTTCTCCGTCAGAGTTCTTGTTTTCGGAAATATACCAAAACTCGGGATTCCATACGCCCTTGTGCACTTAAAACGACGATGATCCTGACGCTCTCCATAGCTCTTTTCGTATGATCCAAGCCACTCCTCAATATTTTCCTGAAACTTTGATGTGGGAGAGAGCTCCTGAGAATGAGCCCAGTTATAAAGATGACTATCCCGAAAATTCCTCCATGATGCATCAGGACTCTCGATAATTTCATAACCAACACTGGCGCCACAAGACAACAATCTAAGCCGCTACAAAACTGTCTTGCTGCCTCTATGTACCACGCCTCACCCATTCCAAACGGACTCAAGACTCCTCTCCAATATGAAGTCATGGATCGAGAAGGTAAGCCAGCAGTAGAAGGGGTCGATCTGCAGGTGAAAAGGCGCACATAATCATCATATCTCTCCCTCAGCTGGGTTTCAGCTAGGCTTTCCTTGCTGCCATACAACTTTCGGGATAGAAACATGGGAACTCCCCCTCTTACCCAGGAAACGCGGCAGGAAATTCGATACTCCGGTCCAACCCAAGTCTTTAAGAGTAGAGCGAGAACCATCCTTGGAGTTGGTGGCGGCCTATAAATGATTATATTTGTACTAGCGTGGCACCATTTCCTGGAAAAGGTGACCCAGTAATGACGACATGTCAATCCCAGACAAATTGTTCCGCAGTAGGCATCTGATCCACTATGCTCATCACGACTATCAACACAGATAGAAAGCATTTCCTGAAAATTTTTCTAAGAAGTCTCAAAGATCTGATCGATTATTTCGGTCCGAAGCTTCTAGATCTTTATCTCTATCAATCTGTTAGCATGCAAATATATGCGGAGAGAGCAGGAAGAAAGAAAAACTTACCACTCTGGAAATTCTTGGGATTATTTTTTCTAATATTATGAACTATGTCTTCACCTGTGAAAGATTTCATGATATCCATGACTTTTGATAACGAAGGGGATGATTAGATGTTATGGGAGGGCATCCTTTTCTCCAAAGAGCAATTCTTTCGGCTACTTCTTGATCCAGGGAGGATTCTTTGAGAACTGCTTCAAGTGCAAGGGAATCTTCGAGAAAGTCTTTATAATCTGAGGAATCCATAATATTTTGTTGGTCATCTATGATGAGCTTACTTTAAAAACCTGTAGTTTGATATCTTTATGTTGATTTTGAAATGTGTGGAAGATAAAGAAGAAGGGCAGTAATAAGGTGATTGCGAGTACAGTGAGGCTGTTTTAATTATTTCGGCTAATTTTTTTAGATAAAAAATATCTTATTTACAATTGGACAACCTAGTTCAGGTTAGCTTCAACTCAACAAGGCACTGGCTTAGCTTTACATGATCATATAATACCTAGTCAGCTGCTTGAAACCCCCGACTGTTAATAGGCCTAAATTTGTTAGTGTCTTTGCAAAGACATAACGAACTTCACAAAGGTATTACCTTTGCCTAACCGAACTTCTTACATCAAGTTTGCCTTTCTATCATTCCCTCGACCTATTCTTTGCTCAGCAAAAGTTGAGTGTTAAATCATGGTTACATTAATAAAATACATTAACAAGGCTTGAGGTCTCACTTTTATCCTAGTGAGCTGCATGACTTGATCAGTGATATGATGTTTTAATGTGAGTGAATTGCACACGTGATTGCTAGCCCACAGGTCTATTGCACGTAGCTCTCAAGCTCTGAACCTATAATAGACGCACACAGTACGAATCGAACGATACGAATTGCATGCTACGAATCAATCAATTAGATCAATTATGAAGACATCGTAGTCACCACCACTATAATACTAACAGCCATTTTTCTCCCCCATCCCAATCCAGCCTTTGTCATGTAATCTTCTTCTCCTCTATCCATTTCAGTCCTCTACAACGTCATAACCTTAGTAAATTGAGTTCCAAGAATGACTATATCTATAACGCGAATTGAAGAATATCTTTACGAGATTATCTTAACTCTTTCTTCTATGTTTTTCATTATGATGATCTTTCTTACCTACCATAACCATTGAAATTTGCAACCGAAAACTACTAATTTTTCCCCATGACATAGGGATACAATAATCCTGTCTTCCAGTCACCTCAAGCTAGTTGCTCATCAAGAATCTTATTTTCAGCCTTAGTTCTTATTCATATTCCTACAGTCCATCAGAGATTACCTCTACACTAAAAACACCAATATTCTTGAACAACGACCCTTTATCCGAGTCATGTTAGAGAAAATCGGTGGAACTAGTCCTACCAAAGCAAAACTAAGATCTTACAATCTCACTGCCATGAACTTGTGCATTACAAGAAAAACATAGATCCTAACAACAAAGTTCAAGATCCAGCCATTATTCCTACAAAATTGACATAATGTAGACAACGTAATCAATCTATATACTATGAATCTCTGCTACCCTTGAAACAGATGTTTCTCGAAGAAATCCCAACCAGGAACATATATGTCCCCAACTTGAAAACTGAACAATCATTAAAAGTTTCTCCATATGTGTTATGATATATATACTCCACAATCAAGCATTTCTACAAAACAATCTCACTAAACCACAATATGTCAAATATTATTCAATTCCATGTTACATCATCATTAGAAGAGTTTCATCCATTCATTCAACCGTCCATTCATCAAAGATCCACGACCTTATATTCCTCCAAGCCTACCCACTCTGCAAGAACTCAATTCTTAAACCCCTCTCCCCTACTCTCTCCCATTCGCTGAAACTAGATATCTATCTCCAAGACTTCCCGTCTTATATTTCCAATTCCATCCAATTTCCTTTTCCTCTCTCTGGAACTACTAACTCTTTACTCATCAACCCAATTTCTCGCACCAAAAAGTTTCATTACTCCCCTTCCTCTTCCCCTTCCCCGTTCGATTCAGAAAGATTCCATCCCGTCCAATTCTCATTTCCAATATAATTTCTACTTCCACTTCCACTTCCACCTCCGTCTCCACCTCCATCCCAGAAAAAGAATCATCATTTTCACATATTCCAAATTCTTTCTTCTATCCTCTCCTCATTGTTTATTTCAGAGACATCTACACAATCTACTCACCTTCAAATTTATTCTCTCCACTCACGTCCCAACCAATCTCCAATCCACCCCCTCTCAATTCTTTCTCCCCTATCCTCCTAGTTTTTCAATCTCTTCCCACCTATCAACTAATCCCCTCTGATTATCTCTAATTCCAAATGTTCTACTATCCTACTCCCTAGCTCGCTATATATCTATACACTCCCACTCTTTCTCTTTCTCTTCCTTTTCTTTCAAATAACCCCCCTAACCTCTTCCGCTTCTCCTTCCTTCTATCAACCAATACCTTCCCTCTTTCAACTTCTCCCCTTCTCCTCCCCATCTCCTTTCTTTCTCCCTCCCCTTCCTCTTTTCCTCCCCTCCTTCTCCTCCCATCTCTCTCTCTTTCTCTTCTCCCCCTGTCTTTTCACACCCACTAATATCAACCCATATCAACCCACACTCACTAATATCCCCATATCCCCATATCCGCCTATATCAATCTATATCAATCCATATCAATCTATATCAATCTATATCCCATCCCATCATACCAAACCTCCAAACACACACACAACTCTCTAATTCCCAGTAAATATTTCCTCCTTTCTTCAAATTTCTCCGTTCCTTCTTCTTCCAAACCCCTCCCGTCTTTAACCCATAATTCTTTGGTTCCCTCTACTCCCCTCCTCCCACTCTTTCGCAACTTCTTCAACACCCACTCACCTAGATAGCTAAACAAGTTACAAGGTATAAGATACAAAGTATAATATTCATCTCTCCATAAACATACCTATAGTAGTAGCCATAACCATCTTCATGACCATCCTCATAACCGAGAATCATGCGAGTCCCATCCGAGTACTATCCGAGTACTATCCGAGTACTATCCGAAGAAAAACAAAACAGCACAACCACAACCCAAACGTGTACTAATAGAAACCCACCCACCCATCAATCAAACAACATTTACTGGGTATCTTCGATCAAAGTAAAATTTTCATTCACAACTCTCTGTCATACATTCAAAATATTCGCTCCGGTTTTATTTCAATCCCTTTCCTTTCCTTTCACACAAATCCAGCTCAATTCATTTCATTTCAGATCATTTCATTCAATAATCTTTCATACTATATTCATTACAACTCCCCTACCTACATAAATGAATTTTATCTAATCCATCCCCATCCCCATCCCCATCCCACAAGGTAAAGATTATAACCATATCAGTATAACTCTAACCAATCACACCCATTCATTCCTTCAATTCCTTCCTTCCTTCCATTCTATCCATCCACCAATTCATCATTTATAGTCCGAAGAACCTCCCAGTTCATCATCCAACAAATAAGCAAAACTCCAGTACCAGGGACCAACCCTTTTCTATTTCAACTCCCAAACACCTTCATTCATAATGAGGAATCCTTATCCCATTGATTTATTTCAACCCCCAATTTTCAAACTCCCATCATAAATTCCATTTGATGTTTGCTAGTAACTATCTTGAAAGAAACCCATCAACGATGAACATTGCAAAATGGTATCTTTCCATCCGTCCATAAATAGCCAGTCGGCTAGTAATTTAAATCAAACCCAAATGCAACGAAAATTCTCTTCGCTTCCCCTCAAGGTGTCGTTCCCTCCTCAATAAATCCCGTACCCTCACTCCCCTTTTCCTGTCCCTCTACTTCCCCCTTGAAACTATAAAGTCTAACTTCACAATCCTCACTTCCTGTGCACATCCTACTATCACTTAATCCAATACATGTGACTGGGCCTCTATGACCGGTAAATGTCCTATCACATTTTCCCGTCCTCGCATCCCATACTTTGGTCATCATATCTTGGGCTCCACTCACAACTCTCAATGTATCACCTGCAAGTGCCCAAACACCTTCTACATGGCCAAAGAGGGTTTTAAGACAGCGACCTGTTGATACGTCCCAGAGACGGAGATTGTTGTCTAAAGCACCAGTGAGGATGTAGCGAGGGGGACGAGGACGACCTGCTGGCCAAGAATCGAAGAGAGAGGATCCTTGAGATGAAGAACAGCTTTCTCGGTTGAGTTCAGTTGATGATGCTGTACTTGATGTTCCATCATCTGCTTCTTCAATATCCACATCATCAAATTCATACTCGGGTGGTAGAATAGTGACTTGTTGAACTGGACCCACATGACCTTCGAAAGTCTTGATTGTACGTCGAGTGTCAAGATCCCAAAGTCGAATAGTACAATCATCAGAAGCAGAAAATAATGTTCTGGAAGCTGAATCAACTTTGACGGCATTGACCCAGTCCTTATGACCTCGTAAACTGGATGTAGATTTATCTTCAAAATTCCAGACCTTGACCGTTCGATCAATAGAACCTGAGGCAAGAAGATTTCCTTCAAAGTGAAGACCAACAACTCCATCAGTATGACCTGGATAAGAAGACATACATTCTCCAGTACGCCAATTCCAAACTCGAATACTTCTATCAAGACTTCCACTGATCAACTTGGTATCATCAAATTGCAATGTTCGAATTCCAGATGTATGACCACGCAAAGTTCGTAAACATTCTCCCGTCTCAATATCCCAAATCTTGATGGTCGTATCATAAGATCCGGTAGCGAGGATATTGTCATCGAATTGTAAACAAGTAACACCATTCGAATGACCTCGGAATATCTTCAACGAGCATCGACCATATTTCCAATTTGTTCCAACCTTGAATCGATCCTTGTATACGTCCTTCCATGGTCTAAATCTTGGTCTTCCAAGACATGATTCCTCCGGATTGGTACGCTGTCGCTTTGAACTTTCTTCTGAGGACTCCGACTCAGTAGCACTTCTCTTCCCTGAAGCATTCAATGTCACAACACTTGTTTCCGTATTGCGCAAAGTATCTGGCATGGCTGTGATCTGAGGTGATTGACAATTGAGACCCAATCCTGTAGCTCTCAATTGCTGTTGTCTTTTCCAATCTCTCAATCGTTTTCGTTCCAACAATGGTAAACCCCATCCACACTTTGTACATTTTCTATCAATATGTTGTTCACACATTTTGTGCCAAACTACATCGTCATCCGCCATTATTCGCCATTGTCTACTGACTTGAGCAGCTTTGCATAAAGAAGTCGTATCAAGGTAACAGAGAATTTTGAAGGAGATCTCGGAAGGTAAAGCTGTGATGAAGTCTATTCGAATGAGATTCTTGACAGCGGAGGAGAGGTAGGATAGTTGTGGAAAGCAGCATTGCGATAAGATGCCCTGAAGCATAAGGTTTCGATGTTTCGATGGTGCAGCGGAGAAGAGTGTCCAAACATGAGAGATACCTTGTTGATCTGATTGCGACAAGGTCTCAAGTTCCTATGATCATGTTAGTAGATGTACGGGGACCGTAAGAGGGGTAGATTGTGTGACGCACTCTTTGTAGATTCTCCATTGTAGGTTCATCTGCGGTTCTTCGACATTTCGAATCCGGTCGATGTCGATAACAGTATTTTGTATTTGGATCCTTTCGTGAGATTGATGTAGCTTGTGGGGGTCCAAAAGGAGCGTATTGTACTGGGATGTGTTTTGCAAGGAAAGGCGCAACCGTTTGACCTGCCAACTTGCTTGTCGACGAGATAGTGATTGTAGGATCTGAATGATCGTGATCGGCTCTGCAATTATCTTCCATTGAAAGAGGTTCAATGGACTCAACTATATCCGTATCAAGATTTTCGCGATTCGATTGTTCTTTTGTTGCTAAACATAATTCTTGAATGTCTCCTGTTGAAGTATTCCTTCTTGACCGCTCCAGATCCAATTCGACGTTATGGCGCAATGCTGAAGATTCATCATGATTTGACGCCATAGTGACCATGTTATGGTGAAATGTTAAGGAATGGTGGAGAGGTCCAGTAGGATTGCGAAATGGATTGGTGTTAAGACCAGGGCGAGTAAGATAATGCAATGAATGTTTCGAACGCGCAATATGTTGAAGTAAGGTTCGATAATCATGAATAGTTTCTCTTTAAGTCCAACCATCAATCATAGTTTTCTTTCTCTTCCCTTTTCCTCTGTTTGCTGAGTTGTCTCTTGTCTCCTCTTCTGTTGCTTGCGCAATCGCCAGTCAAATTAATAGAGGGTCGCTGAGTAGCTAGCCGGGTTGGTGGGCGAAGTTGAGGTCAATTTTTGGTTTATTGCGTGCTTTGGTGTTGTTTTAACCAGGGGACCAAGAATTTTAGTGTGAGATTGATTACCTATGTAGGTAAGATAGATGGGAGGTAAGTCACTAGGTATGATATTTGGATATTGGATATTTGGGTATTGAATATTTGGATATTGATTATTGGAATACTTGGATCAGAAAATCCCGGGGTAAAAGAACACTACGGTGTCTCGGTGTACAGATGAAAGGTATGAAGACTTGTGGATGAAGGTAGTGTAGTAGTATTATCTGCCGGTACTTCTTTTGACACAAGTTGGGTTTCTGGGGTAATAATCCTATCCTAATAAGACTGAATTGTGATGGTTTGTATTGTCACAGAGCGATTAAGTTGGCTTTGAATTGTGACGTGCTATTGCTATTGCTATTGTAGGTGTTGTATTACTTTCTATCTTCTCTCATTTTAATACGCTGACTTCACTTATCTTTCCCTCCTTCCCTTCAAAGAGGCGACAGATAAATCTAAAAATGGCGTGCGATTGATCAATGCCTCAGGTATCAATATCACGCGATAGAAATTAAAAATTGATCATTTTTTCATAGAGAAGTCTAATAATTATGTAAATTTTACTCACGATTTTTGAAAAGAATTTGCCAGCGAAAGAATGATAATTCAAATCTCATTCATTCCAGAACATTTATAATTACATCTTGATTTTTAATCATATTCGCCTTCAGATTTCTCTTCGGGATGTTGTAATAATCTCTTGACTTCTTAACTCCTATAACTTCGAATTCTTTCGCCTCTATCTCGCTATCTCTCTATCTCTCCATCTCTCTATCTCTCCATCTCTCTATCATCAATGTCACCTTATCTTATGTAACCCTTCAACTTCAACACGGCGAATAAGACCCTGAATCCAATGCTGCTTTTATCGCATATCCTTCCTCCTTCCTTAATTGTTTTGGCCGTCATTCACAAATTATTCTCCACTCTCCGCATCTCCTTTTGGATGATCATGATCACACAATTGATAAAGTTACCGTACCCATTGGATGGTAACAATGATATGCCATTTCTCCCTCGAGGGCTGAGAGCTGAGAGCTGAGAGCTGAACCTTAAGAAATTCCCCGAGACCTCCAAGAAACTCCCAAGAAAGATCATCTTATCGCATTACTCCATCCTCATGTTGGAATAACCTCACCAATGGCTAAATGCTTCGACATGCAGTCAATATTCGTCATAAAGTCCTCTCATCTGTATATCATGCACCACGTGGCTCAGATCTAACCGAATCGCATGTTAGTTTCAAGTGAAGCCCAGGAATTGGGTAGCTGAGGCTGCTGAGCTAATAAGATCCTGCAAACAGATACGAAGTCATACGAGGGAACTTGATCATTTCACGAGTCAACGTCAATATCAGATGTACAGTCGAGACAGTATACAATAAGCTAATCATATCAAAACAGGTGCTTGCAGTCTGAAGTTACAATCAATACCACTGCACAATCAACGTTTTGTATTTATCCATCAATAAACCATTCTAGTTACATAATTCATCCACGATGCCTCGTTTCACTGGTCTTTTATTGGATATTTTACGCAAATCTAACAATCAACAAGTAGACGTGTTGGTTGCGTCTGATCAAGTTCCAAATACTTGTTACTGTTATATGCCTCACATGAACGTGTGATTTTTCTACCTTCTCTCCCCTTTACAAACCTCGGGTGTGCTTTCCAGAGGGGTGTGTTGGGAGGGAATATCGGTATGCATCTGGTTCACATTACATTCATCTGAGTTGGATTCTACACTTACTTACATACACTTATTAAGGTATATCATCATTAAAGCATAGACAGCATAATAGAAGCACAAAGGATATAAAATCATATCATGATCATCCAAACATGAATATCATCCCATTCATTATACATCTCCAAACAACACACAACATATTCCCAAGCCAGCAGCAAGCAACAGAAATAAAGACATCCATTCAGCCCCACCTACCTAACCACCCACCCCATATTTTCGAAATCGCAGTAGTCGAGTCGAGTCGACTTTCAAATCTTAGACATGCAACAAATCTTTTTCTAAATATCACGTGAGTGTCATACCATAAGATTGTGATTGGTTGAGAAGATTGATCTTTTGACTATGAGGTCATCGGAAGAACAATCGATTGTGAAGATACTGGGCGGGTATCGAAAAAGAGCTTGTAGTACCTAGATATACATTTAATGTGAAATTTAATGTGAAATCTGATATTGATGAGTGGGAACGATGAAGTTGTATCTAGTTTAGGTTCTATAGGATAGAGATTATTACTAGTTGTTGTATTCTGGGAGAGGGTAATCGCAATATCAAGGTGAAAGAGAGAAGATTGATAAAGATGATCATTAGAGAGATGGGGGGTAAGAAGGGCTAAAGAGATTATGATATAATAGTGGGTATTAAAAAATAGTATAGAAAAAGCTTGGAGATAGATCTCATTTCACACAGTTCACATTTAGAGTCGAGGTGATTGATACATTCATATAATGTTCACCTGGTAGATATCACATGATAAGATATTTTCGGCTAGGTTTACTGATTAAGGAGAACTAGACTAGGAAGTAGGAAGGTGTTTCGTGGGGGGGAAATGCATGGACTTATACGAGTAGAATGGAATATTGATCACGTATTCAAAACTAGGTAGGTACCTTTTGAGTGAGTGAGTGAGAAATGTAGATACCACGGGAAATAATCAACGGGTTATCAACCTGGTATTTTGTTCGATCTTACATAGAATGAGTGTATCACGCATGTCGCGGCATCGATTCGACTCGGCTTTCTTTCCGATTCCCGAGGTATTGTGTGGGATTTTTGTCCTGCTGTGGGTAGAGTCTTGAATTATGATGCTTCAAGATGGATTTGGGCTGTGGGTTGGATTGGATTGGATGTAAGATGCTCTCGCTTCTTCATAAAAAATACTTGATTATATCGGATTTACACGATGTGGGAATATAAACAACCAGCTCTGCGAGATTGGAAGCAGGATCAACTCAGTAATACTGTAGTGTTAAGTTGAGAATTGTCAGGGATGGGATAAGATGAGAATTGGGTATGTTGTTTTTGATTGGAATTCGAATCAAAGGTGAGTTGGATATTTGATTTGAAAAAGTTGGCATGTGCTGTTGAACCATGATTACAAGAAATAAATCATAGCATTGTTTGACGATCTGACTGATTATGCTGGAGATAAATCAGCAATTCGGACTTCAAGCTCTATATCTACACCTTGCTCATCGTATGCATTAAAACTCAGTGAGTCAAAAATATGGTCTTCTTCATGCATACGATACAGTTCCAAGGTTATATACGTAGTCTCTATATGTAGAAAGTGTGTATTAGATCACATCGCGATTTCGTGTAGCTTTTGAAAACATCAATTCGACAGTATTACAAGATGCAAGGTAGTATTAATAGTCCAGCATTGTTAAAATCATTCCTCACTTGTCTCGAATGTTATCACACACAACCCTGGTTGCACATCAGAAACTCAATGAGATGAGTAGAGAGAAGATTCATTCTTCATAAACTAAAGTAAAATAAGACGGTCTAAACAATTAAACGCTATTGTTGGCAATCTGAAGATAATGACATGTCCATGTCATATCCGTATCCACTATCCCCAGCATTACCACCAAGAGATTGTTTAGTCCGCCAGGTAAAAATTGATGCATTATGCCAAAATTGACGTTACCCATAAGAGTAGTCATTACTTTGGCGATAATGGCTCGGAGAAGAAGTGAAAGTCTTCGAAGCAGCAATGCTACTGCATAAATATCACAGCCCTGACAGAGCGGACTGGCAACATAAATTCCCCCCATGTCTCACTAATAATCGTAAAATGGACGGCCCTCAACAAACCTCAGCATCACATCAACAACCTGCTTCACCTTAAGCTTATGCTCCTTCGTCTGCACATCCACCAATTTCAACATCTCAAACCCATCTCTCATACCGACTTTCGTCTTATCTTCACCCAAGCCACGAGATCGCTTGTATGCCATTGCTTCCGGTTGCGCCTCGACCCAATCTCTCATCATCCAGGTCTTGTAACTCGACCAGACTTGGTAATGACGAGTATATTCCTCTTTGTCATTAAGCCAATGGTATTCGCGATCCATGTGGCAATCAGACTTCCAGCGAAAGATAGTGTGTTTGAGGAAACGAATGGTGGCAGGATACCATTCCTCGCCCATCCGGTATGGATTCGGGATAAACCAGTTGAGACCGGGAGGAGTTTCATAGCGATCATGACGAATATTCTGGTAGATGCAATAGTATTCCATGAAACAGTTACGTCGATATTGGGCCATTCTATCTATGAGCCTTCGATCTTTCTCGCCTCCTACATTAGGATATGCGGCAAAACTGACATATACATTGATGGACGCGGTGTCAACAAGTACCATTTTGCCGTGAAATAATTGGCAGGGTAAAGGACGGTATGTCGGGAGCATCCACTTGACCAGGAGATCTCCGAGTCGGTAGGGGACGCTGGCTTTTCTATGATTCAATGTTTTAGGGGATTGAACGAGCAGGGGGACTTTGCCACTGTAGATTGAGCGGAAGATGGCCCAGTGGGTACGGCAGGTTAGACCGAAGCAGACGGCGGTGCAAAAGTCGCTTTCGAAAGTTTGGTGTTCGGAGGTGAGACATCGGAGGATGAGACGGATGATTTCGGTGGGGAAATTGAATTTCGCGGCTAGGAATAGGAAGGGTGTCAGCTGAAGCTTGTTTTTGTTGAGAATTAATAGTGAAACAAGGTGATGCTGAAAGGTTGAGATGAAAGATTGATAAAATATGGACGCAGTGATAATTGAGGAGGCTCAGCACATGATATCGGAGTGAGAACAGAACATGTACATGAGTAGGTGGCACTGTATGCTTCCCGGTTGAACTAATCACTGTAGACCAGGCACACACGATGCGTCTATGCTCTGGTACTTAGAACTGAAGAACTGCCGTAGAGTCTCGTGAAAGGATGATAGCGGAAGTGTTTGGGCAGTTGACAAGGAAAACGCAACATCAAAACAGAGCAACAGTTATGAAATGATAAAGTCCTACCTCTTCTCTTAGCAGTATTATATCTCTTCTTACGAGCAGGTTGAGAGCTTGTTCCATCTTTCTCCGACTTTTTGTCTTCTGCAGGTCTCTTCTTAGCTGTAAGATATCAGTAAAGCTTTAGTTAACGTAAACCCGCGTTTAAACAAAGAATTTAGGAGGAGAAGAGAGAAAAGAACAGAAGAGCAGCAGTCACATACACTTAACTTGGCTTGAATCAGAGCTAAGAACTTTTTCAACGTTGTCAACGGGCTTTCCTACTGCAATCTCACGAAGGCGCATCAAATGCTGGCGGTGGACCTCAGCTCCATCGAACTGATTGAGGTTTGCAGTAAGTTTATCTCGAACTTGAAAGGGCAGTTGGCTGGCAGTTACAGCGCCATTACCTCTTGCAGAACCGGGGCGAAGAGGTCGGCCGGTGTTATATGTTGTGGTGATAGTTGTTGGGGTGTTAGCTGTTGGGTTGTTGACTATGGTCGGTGCCAAAGTTTTCGAGACAAAGTTGTCTAACCTGATTTGATTTGGCTGCAAAAATTGGGACTGCTTTGGCTTCGGAGTTGGGGGACGCATAGGAGGCATCTTGATCGTTGAAATTGTATTTGTGCTGCAGGTATTTGGCTTCTACGTGTATCGAAGGTGGATGTAATGGATGTTGAAGAAAAGGGCTGGGTGCCCTTTGTGGTGTGGTTGAAGGGTTGGAGTTTGGCGGCGGGGAACCTTGGAATGCTTCAAATGGTTCAAGAGCCGAGTTGTTCCAAAATCAAGATTACCTACAAATATTGGAATGTTCCAACTGTGAATGGTTAGTGGAGATTTCATAGAATACTCGCTTAATCTGCTCTCATTGGTTTATTCAAATCTCTACATTCACGTCTAAACGTGATTTAATTAACAGAAATAGATACTAAAATGATTCCTGATTGGTCTCACTCATATTATAGAACATATGATTGATTTATTGTAATTTTTAGAGCCATCCAAGCTGTTAAATTAGGTCACGTCATGTTTACTCCATAAGATTAGGAAAGCACTTTGTAATTTCACCGATTTGATGGCAAGAGAGAGATTACATGTAAGTCTCACAAGTCAGAAACTTTACTTTGGTATGTGAAAGTATCAGTTGAATTCAATAAGATACTTCATGGGACTATGAGTGTGTAAAACACAATGCAAATGCCCCTGATAGTAGAAGTCGACGGATGATGTTAAACATAGTTGGTACTCTCGTATTCCATGCTAATTACCATCAACCCAACTATCAGCCTTCTGCAGTCTCTTGCCCTAATAATGTGAATAGATGCACAGCAGAGTCGGGTCTGGTCTAGTAACTAACCCTCGTCCTATCTATAGCATCCCATACATCACCTAGTCCAAAGGGGCTTGGGACATTGATCTTCATTGCTTGATCCATTATGAAATGATAGAATCTATCCTCAAGAATTTCTTCTTCAATACTTTCTTCATCCGGCTCTCCATATACAGCACAAGATAGATAGTAAGGGATGACTAAAGAAGTTGGAGGACGATATTTGGGGCCCATCCACTCCTTTAATAAGATGAGCTGCTGACGTTGAGAAGGCTTAAGATTACGCTCGACAATGAACGGTTCTTTAAAGAAACGGGGTAAGCGACAGTTAAAGCTAACGTGTTTGAAAATGTATTCATTCGTATTACTTTCGTCATCGACAGAGTTTGAGTCAGCTTGCTCACAATACGGATTGAACAATGGGATCTTGTCGTATTTGAAATCGATAATACTGGGGATCTGGTCCATATGTTCTTTGAGGTAGCTTGTATGGTCCAGGTTACGAAGTATTGCCCAGTTTCTGCGGGAAGTCAAGCCGAAACAAAGGGCCGAGAAGATATCAGGGAATTCTTGTTCGAGGAAACCGTTCAATATCTTGTTGATGATTTCGGTAGGTGCGCCTTCCACGATGGATAGTTCTGCTGACGCACATTCTTGTGTCTGGGTTTTCGCTGTAACTGTTGAACCATTACTCGATCCTATGTTGAGTAACTTGCATTAGCATTGTTTCAGAAACCTGCGTTTGATCTTACCTTCTTCTTCAACATCTGCTTCTCCCGGAACAAGATTGTTTTCCAATTGATCACTTGATAGCCTTGGTTCTTGTCTCTGGCGAAAGTCCTGGTAAGTCAAGGTATAGAATTGAACGATTTGAGCTTTGTATCTTGAAGCTAAATGAAATTGATTAGTTTTATTGACAATGGAAAGAGTTAAACTTTTCAACTCCAAGAAATTCAAGGACTTTTACCTGTTCGCTTCCGTTTCAAGCGCGAGACAGTAGTATTCATCATTCCAAATTGTATGTTTTGAATACTTGGTACAAAGCTAGAAGATAGAGTTGGTGAGCATCGATGCATTTACCCTCAATAATAAAGTTGGTGGCTTTACTAGTCCTGATCACATTGCTGTACAAGCAAACCGAAAAATATTCTCGGGTGGCCTCGGCCCAAAGAGCTCCCCCCTTATTGCCCAGATAATCCCAGAATGCTCACAGATGTATTCAGTTTCCCCAAGTGAATGTTGAATTAAAGATGAAAATATTTTTTGAATGACAAGGCTTTCAATGCCAATAGTGTAATAAGCCTTTCATTCAATTATACCCGAAAAGGGTTAGGAAGTAGGCAGAATAATGGTTATCTCTGCGTCCTACTTCAGCACTGTATCAACAATACTCGACATCACCCACTTTACAATAGTAATACAACATTGAAAATTAACACAATGAACTCTTCAAATGGAAAGGAAGTTGAGCTAGATAGTACTCCAGAGAACCAGTGGGATCATTATTTCATATCAACAGCACATCCCAAGGTTCAGTCCTGCGTTGAGAAATGGTTTGACCAAATCGATGACCAGAAACTACAAAAGATCGAAAGTAAGCTACTACCTTCTTTGAATGAAATGATCAGATCAATCGCACTACTGCAGTCTAATACTAGACTTGTTACTAACCCGTGTATCTGCAGATCCTCGGATCCCCGTCGAGATCATCTTCCAAATTATCGAATTACTTCTTAACAGTCGCGATGAATGTACGGCAGTCTGTATCGCCATTACAGGTCGTGCTTACTACCGATTCTTCCGCTCACTTCACCCAGAAGGAGTATCACTCATTTCGAGACCACCATACCCATTTAGCCAGAGAGATTTTCCGCATAATCTCGCGAAACTTCTACACGATTCGTTGGTTCCAGAGTACCGATTCTCGAAACGACTCAACCAGTTCCTTCTTTGCTCTGTCTATGGAGATGAAGCCGACACTCCCGCAGAGTGGGATTTGATTCAGCGAACAAACGATTATCACAGCATTATATCAAGACAAGGACGCACAGTCGGACAAGCTATCTTACCAAATCCATTTGGAATGGGAACCGATTGGTATCTTGCAGCAGTTCGCCAATTTGTCAAACATGTTGAAGAAGCTGTTCCAGATATATCCACAGTCGGTAGCAATCTTATGCAATATGTCCCCGTCGTAATGCCTGGAATCTCGGTGGTTGAACTAACAATGAGTACGTTCACATCGGCGGGACTTCCAGTTCGTTTATTCAACATGGCTCCACCTTCAGAGACCAGACCATGGCTACACGGAATGCCATATCCTGGAGTAACTTCGACTGGAAACATATTGCCAGGGCAAACGATGCTCGGCCAAACACCCGATCAAGATCAAATTCGAGAAAACTTGAGAATGACCAATCTTGCGGTGAAAGACCAGTATGCAAAAGTTACAGAAATGCAAAAAACTGGCCTTTGGCATATAATGGGAAAGTACATTAGCACGCGGATTCAAGATCATGATCCAAGTGGTAATGTGCTCAATACGACTAGGCGTATGTGTTTCTGGGAGGCAATACTTCAAGCTTCAAAACAAGATTGGGAACAGTACTTTCTTCTTCTTGCTAACGGGGTTGAAGTTCAAAAAAGTATTGAATAAGCTGGGTTGTGGTTCAGAGAATGCAAGCTTAGGTTATATGATTGAGATATATGGGAAGAAGCTTTTTTCGATCTTTCAGGTGGTTATATACCATTCTTAGGGCTTTATATTCGAAGGTTGGTTCTACCGGAGAGATTGACTTGTTCTAGGGAAATGGATGGAATTTTCAGACTATCTTGCAGATATCAGCGCGGTCAGGTATACTCAAAGTACCCAGTTTTAATTGAGAGAATTCGAGATAGGAATTAGCAATAAATCGTAGTTTCGGCGGACAGTAAACAATAAAATTTAGTTCAGTCCACTTGTACGCAATTCATGATATTTCGCTTGTATTTCCAAACCTTTCAAACAAACTGGCTTCTCAAATCCACATGATTGATCTCCATTAATGCACTCTAGATTCGAAAACAATTTGCCATTGTGAGATAAAAAGAGCGTAGCAGGTCTAGATATTGCCGTGCCTACTACTGTGAGTTTCAGGATACCACCAACTTGAACATATGATCACTCCCGAGCTACGGTGATAAATTCCACTCAATCTATTGGTCGGCTCTTCAAGCGACCGACTATTACGTGGTTATTGTGTATGCAAGTTCCCAGGCAGAAAACTCACAGCAGCAATACGGCTGTACAAACTTCGATAAAGTGAATCGTCTCACTACTGCCCATAAATCCAACCTGTTAGAAAGTATTAGATACGTCGTACTAAACATTCGATACGGTGTTGAATTCAATCGCAAACTACTTAAAGATCTCAACCCCCACTCAACATTCTTTAAAATCCACATCAACTTCTTAGTCCTCTTCAACAAGAGCAAAGTTTACACTACGCAACAGACATCGATTACTTTTTGATAATTGGGGATGCTCTTTGAGAAATGACAGAAGCCGATTGATAAATACACAAAACGCAAAATGGCTTGGAAACACCGCCCTAAGCCCAAAAAGCAGATCCAAGATACTGTGTCTAAATCGCTGGGAACTGAATCGATTGCGATTACTAGTAAGTAAAATATACTCCCTGTGACAACTACTATTTGCCATATCATTTCATATAAAGAAGTGCCTGATTTAATCGGAAGCTGACATGTTTCAACTTCTAGACAATGTCGTCCCGACCAAAAAAAGCGAATTCAAGGGGTTCCCACTCGACATTATCAACATGCTCTTCGATACACTATTGGAGCGAGATGAATTGTCTACCATCATCTGTCTTGCCCTTACATGTCGAACCTGCTGGAGTTTCTTTCAAGGAAAACCGTGGCAGAGATTTGTTAAATTCGGTACAGGTGAAGGTTGCACCTTCTATGAACCATATTTTATCGGACTGGTTGAAACCTGGATTGGCCCAGGTTTCCGTCGTGTTGGCCGTGAAAGTCGGTATATTCAAACCCCTTTTCTATCGCGCGCTGTGTATGGAGATTTTCCAGGATCGAAGGAAAAGAATTTGGATGATCGATGGAAAGACTACCAGACCTTGACTAGTCGAGAAGATGTAACGCATAGGTTGATTCATCATGTTCCTAAGCCTTTCAGTGTGAGTGCGGATGAGTGGTTTCCTCTCGCCGCACAGCAACTCAGGATTCAATTCTTGACCTGGGGGCCCTCCGCAACTGGAAACCATTCACTTTATAGGTGTTTTCGTCGATCACGCCTATGCCAATGGTTGCTGTCAAGCAGCGGAGATGAGTGGTCACTTTTGAATAGAAAGCATAGGAAAACAAAACGATCTAACCATGCTTTGCTTGCGGCATTGTTGTATCTTCCGGATGAAGCTCAATCTTGGCATACGCCAAGGAGATCTTAGCCATCCGGAGCAGAGAGAATGGCGAGGAAGCTGGAATAAGGCTGGCAGATGAGATATTTCATGTTTTTGATTTAAAGGTCACCAAGGAGCTGTGGGCCACTACCCCAACACTGTATGAAAACGGATTTGGGTAATTCAATCGATTTCAATATCACTCAAGGAAAAATATTCTCAATGTCTTCAATGTGAATTAAAATTCGTGATATGTCCGTCTTTAACTGCGACAAGAAGCAGGTATCTATCTTATCTATGCCAATCTGCTAGAACCTTGAGCAATGTAGCAGAACATCCGATTTGTCGCCTCAATTCATCAGGGATGGACGAATTTGAGAGACCTTATCTTGACTTGATGGAAAAAAGTCTTATATAGTTATGTGTTTTAGAATCTCAAAAATTCAAAGATGAGTTGCCCTCAATGCAGACTCCAGATTCAAGTGAAACCAATCTTCAAAAAGCACTCATGAAATCCATCAAATCATCAGTTCTTTCCAGCACTGCTGAATGACATGTGACTCTCGTTTCATCTTCAGGGGTGTTTAGCGCGCGATAGAACAAGGGCCTGACAACCCCGCATTGAATTTCTGACTACGTGCCCTCGCATCTTCCAGTCGTCCATCAAATAGCTGTGAAGTTTAGCATAGTTCGATGACGACTATTTCCTCAAATTATGCTTGGACGTTGGCTTTGGTACCGATGTTCTTCTCTGATGAACCTTCCTCAATCTTCACTCCGGAAGGTGGTAGTCTTTTTCTGGTGAATTGACTTTCCACAAGAAGCTCGCGCCTTCATTCATAATCTTCTCAGCGCATTATTTTACGTCATAATATCTGTCTGAAGGTTTAAAGACAGTAAGACACATAGATGTCTGTGTGAAAAAGCAAAGAAAGCGACAGCAGCGAGACAGTCTCGCTGGAGAGATGTCGCCGATCGACTGTTTTATGGTGCGCAAAGAAGCCCCATAGTATGCAGAATCAATTAAAGCAAAGACACGAAAATCAAGCACGAATTTCTCTCGACTTGTTCAAACGTGCATAATTGAAGCAGACTGGCAGAATTGGAGAATGAAAAGGTAAGCAGAATGAACAGCCTTGAGTGCTCTGATCAAGGCAGTTTGTCTGTGCTACCGTTAAGTTATGATTTTATGTAAATGCAATCCTCCCAGGAAAGTTCACCAGGTGGCATTTACTTTGACACATCGAAAGAGAGCGGTCAAATTGGTCACATCTATCGATCCTTCCTAAATAAACTCACTATCGATAACACCACTGTACCCCGTGGCCCGGAGTGTGATCTTCAAAGCAGGAAAGTACGATTCAGATTTAAATATCACGAGAAAAGAACTCAGCTTCCATCTCATCCCTCTCAAGAATTCTAAAAACATAATCAATCATTCATCTCCAGAGATACGAAAGGCGGGCACCAATTTTCTCCTTTCGCATTACAAACAAACTAGGATCTCCCCTCAATTCTATCAATCTCCAATCTCCAATCCGTATCCCATACCCGGTAAAATCGCGGCATTTCCAGCCCCCATCTTTCCACTACAATAACTTTAAGAAGTCTCTGATTACTTCATAGACTCGAGATAGAGTCGGTGCAATCAATATCTATGTGGGGCCCAGCGAGAGATATAAAATCGTTTAGGTAACTGCATTTGTCCTGTTTCCTGACGATCTCTCTCGATTTCCACGAGGAGCGGTGGGTATGAAAAAAGAATTTTCGGTGACGCCCGTTGAGCTAGATATGATATTGAGTGAGTAGGGTGGGTAGGTCATTTAAATTCATATATATATCTCGTGACGAGTATTCTCGAGGTTTTTCTTCACCTTTTCACTTCGTTCCATCTTGAGAATTTCCCTCTGTTGCGCGGAAGACAAGACAAGACAAGACAAGACAAGATGATAAGTTCACGGATCGTCTCTGGGCTTTTGGGCTTGGGAAGTTTGGTATGCGGTTCTAGTGCGCTGGGATATGGAACTAGTTATGCTACCAATAATGCAACCAAATATGTTATTATGGACAATGATTGGAGCTCGACTGGCTTCATTCCATTCCTCATCGCTCTCGATGCCGGATGGGAAGTATTAGGTCTAACATCTTGTGCGTATCTCCTCATCTTCTCAGAATTATAGCTACTTTTCAGCTGACGATCCCCTTCCTTTCAGGTACCGCAGATACATGGCAACACCAAGTCGCACTACATGCACTAGCTACCCTTTCCGTCGGTAACCTGACTAGCTGTATCCCCGTAGTTCCGGGATCTACATTCCCGCTTATCAATACCGCCACGAGATTCCAAGCATGGGAAGCGGTTCATGGTAAACTTCCTTGGGAGGGTGTATTTGCTCCGTATAATGCTACAGCGGAAGCAGAAGGAAGTGATCCCACATCAGGAGATAACCCTTTCAGAGTTGTAGAGGGAGCTTTTGTAGAGGGAATGCCAAGTAACCATTCAATTAATGGATTGAAGCAAAGTCAGAGTGCTAGTGCATTTATGATTGAGATGGTGCATCGATATCCAGGACAAGTTTCCATATGTAAGTTTATAAATTTTGCTTATCTTCTCGCAATTTAATCATCACTCGAAAACTAACACCCAACCCAGACGCCGGTGGCTCCATGACCAACATCGCTCTCGCCGTCCGCTCTGACGACAACTTCGCCTCCCTCGCCAAAGAACTCATCATAATGGGCGGCTACATCGACGACAACCTCCTCCAAGTAACCGGCAGCGTGCTACAAGCTGACCTCAGCTCTGACATCAACTTGATGGTCGATCCCGAAGCCGCCAAAATTGCATTCACAGCCAACTTTCCTAAAATCACGTTCGCAGGTAATGTCGCGAATCAGATGATGAGCACGCAGGATTTCTTGGACGAGATTAAGGAAGTTAGTAATCCGTACTCGGAATTGGTGTGGGGACATTATGGGACGGAATTTCCATTTTGGGATGAGACTGCTGCGGCGATTATGGTAGATGAATCGATTGTGCAGAATTCTACAAGCTGTGAGTTGATTTTGTTCTTCCCCCCTTACATTCCTCTTCCCCCAACTTTTCAATTCCCTCCCCACTATCGCATTCGATAGACGAAGAAAAGGTTTCCCATCAATCCCAAAAGAGTCGCATCCAGCATAGTACGCAATGGATGTATGACTTCTACAAATTCTACAAACAATGTATCTAAACCTCTATCTCGACACACGCTAACCCCCCTTCCCCTCCCTTCTAGTCTACGTCGACGTCGACACATCCTACGGCTCCCCCTCCTACGGCAACATCCACGCCTACCAAGAAGCGCTGATGCCGCCCGGCCTGCGCAAGATCAACTACGTCAATCGCGTCAATGGTGATACGTTGAAGAGCATGATCAAGAGAGCCGTTCAGTATCCCAGGAATTGCTCTACTATGGGGAGATAAACATATAGATAGATAGATGGATGTGACGGAGGTGATGAATTTGAAAATTAATTTTATCATTATTTATATATCTAGAAAGTGATTAATTGCGAGACTTGATATTTCAATCAAAGACATGCTACTGATGAAGAATATCATCAAATTAAGATCAAACACAAATCATTCATCAATCAAACTCACAACAGGTATCAACTACATCACAAGTGAAAACCCCAATATTTTTGAATAATTATATCTTATCATACTTCTAATTACGCGACGCAATGCAGTGCTCAAAGACTATAAACCGACCAGTCATTTATCAAGATACCAAAAACATGGCTTAAACGAAAGAAATTGTGATAGAGTACAGAGTAAAAGTTGTAACATCCTCTAATCCTCTTTTCATCCCAGATGCCTCATCTCAAATGATCATATAATCATGCCGAACCCCTCGTTTCAAATCATGGCATTCATAACCCCAACCTTAAGGTCTTCCCAAAAACTTCAATGCCTCCTCTCTTTCTTCAACTGGCAACATAGACAAGACTTGTCTGATACCAGCCATAGCACCACCACTCAATCCTCCCTTAGCACTAGGTCCACCAGCTCTAAGCAAAGCCGAAACCTCGGCAGCTACACCCTCAATCTTCATTTGTTCAACCTTCTCATGAACAACCTTTCTATTCTCCTCATACCACATGGCTACACTCTTATCATCTGTTTGGAATGCTGGAATTGCAGTCCAGGCGGCAAGTTTTCTCAAGTTCTCTGGCCTGGTACCAGTTGGTGATTTCGAGTTGGCGGATAACATGCGCTTAAGGATGTACTCCTCGTTCACACGTCTTCGTACACGCCAGTAGAAGAATCTTCTAGCCTCTCTCCATTTCAATGAATCTCTGATAACACCCTTTGCCTTCATACGTCCAGCACGGTCGTGAAGATCAGCGAACTGAAGCGAGATCTGATTGTAGACAGGAAGTAACACCTTCTCTCTTTGCTCAACCTTAGCCTTGATTTCAGCCAACTTCTCTTGTCCAGCAGCATTGTCGAGTAATTGCTTCTTGAGTTCAGCGTATTCTGGATCGAGACGGGCCATGGTCTCCAATTGCTTGTCTTTACGGTACTTGATGTTGACAATACCTTCTGGTTCCAAAACACCACCGCGAGCGTCTTCATCAGCGTACATTTCCATGAATTCTGGGTTGATTGTAGGATCAACGACGACCCAAGAACCACCTCTAAGCTCACCAAATGGTGGAATGTAGACAAAGATTGGTTGCTCGTACTTGACCAAAGCATCAACGATATAACTTCCATACTTAAGAACCTCGTTGTACATATCACGTTGCCCACCAGAGAAACCTCTCCAGTTAGCCAAGATCATCAATGGCAATTGCTCACCATTGTTGAAGTCCTTGATAGCTTGAGCAGTCTTGAAAGCGGAGTTAGGATACCAGACACCACCAGCTTCGTTGGAGATTTGTTCGGTCGAATCTGGGTTTGCTGGATCGGCAGGTGTGATGTTCTCAACTGAGCGAGTCTCGACAGCGATAACACCCATTGGGATACCACCAAGACGAGCACGACCAACGACAACAGTCTTTGCCCATCCGCCGAGAGTCTCAACGAAGGAGTCCTTGTCGAAAAGACCTGGCATGAATCCTTCGTCGTCTTCCTTACCAGCGATGAGGTTTCTAACATCATAAGGTTGCTTTTCAGGTGGAGTGTAAACAATATCGCGATCCCAGGAGTCAGCAGCAGGTCCAATTGGCAGAGGGCTGTTTCTCTTGTCTGGAACATAAGCCATCCATTCGACGATCTTGGAAACACCCTCGAAGTCATCATTGGCAGTCATGTGAGAGACACCGTTCTTGTACATGATTTGAGTACCACCGAGTTGCAAGTTGGAAGTATAAACTTCACGACCGAGAAGCTTGTTGATGGCAGGGGCACCAGTGAGGATGATTGGTTGTCCTTCAATCTGAATAGCACGTTGACCAAGACGAACCAAGTATGCACCAATACCAACTGAACGGCAAGTTACCAAAGTGATGGTAAAGATGTCTTCGTAAGCTCTGGAAGTGGCACCGGCAATCAAACCAGAACCCTTCAAACACTCAACACCGAGACCATCTTCAGCACCAACGATAGTGACGATCTTGTGTCTCGTCTCACCATCCTCAACAACCTCCTCAGTAATGACGTCCTTGCTCTTACCATCCTCAAATCTCTTCTTGGCTTCAGTATCCAAGTAAAGATATTTGAAGCCGGCTTCTTGTCTCTCAGGGTTCTTCCAGGCAACCTTGAAGTAAGGCATAAGTTCTTCAGCCATACCAATACGAGCACCAGAGTTGGCAGAAAGGTAAATACGTGGAATACCCATCTTTCTTGCGAGTTCCGTGCACTTGTGGAAGAATTGATCTTCTTTTGGTCCGAAACTACCAATTCTGAAAGTGATATCGTTGGCGACGATGATAAATTTACGGCCACGAGGATATTCTGGTGTCTTGGCAGTTATGAGCCAACCAACCATACCGTGGGTGTTAGTACCAGGCTCGCGTGAAACCTCAGCAAGACCATCATTGTCATCTAGGACGAGTTCACTGTACTCGATACATTCACCAGTAGGGGGTTGCTTGTCGGCCAAAGAGGAGTGCTTGCGGACAGCCTTGACCCAGCTGTTTTGAATGGCTTGTCTGAAAAGCTCTGGGAAATCGTACACGTATTGGGTACCCATGAGATGAGCCTTGTATCTCTTTGGTTGCAACCATTCCTTGGTAGGGTATGGAGTAGATACTGGTCTCAAGTGCATGGAACCAATCTTGGTGGTACCACCGATGCTTTGGAAGACCCATTCACCACCCTTCTCAGATTTACGCTCAGCGTACATCTCAACCTGGATGACATAACCAGAAGTGTTGGTAATAACAACACGAACGGGATATGGCATGCCAGTGGATGGGTCCGTGCAGATAATACGGATCTCAGCACCAGTAACACGAAGTCTCCAAAGACGTCTACCGAATCGCTCCAAGAAACCACCGAGAGCTTGTTCGATCTCGGGAGGTTGAAGAGGGAAAACAGGAGAGAAGTTAATGAAGATATGGTTAAGATCAGAATTGTTGTTTCCAATGATCTCAAGAGCATCCAGAATATCATTCATCAATCTATCAGACTCAGAGATCAAATACTCAGCAGTAGGAATCTCATCACGAAGTCTTCCAGGACGAACGACAGCACGAGTGAAGTATCTCTTATCGCTTGTAGCTTCCTTTCCAACAGCCTCATAAATGTGGATGTTTCGGTTCTCGGTGAAAACGGGGGTAATCTTGAACTTGGAAAGTCTTCCCAACTCAAGTTGGAAAGCCAAAGCGGGCTCACTGTGACGAATACTCTCATCTTCCTCGTAGTTGGGGCCTCTGAAAGTATAGTATCCAGGGTACGAACCATCTTTGTGACCGCAGATAAACGTGAGACGACGAATGCGACGGTTGAGAAGTTCCTCCTTATAATCGTTGACGATCAGCTTGATCTTAGCGACAGTCTCATTGTCATCAAGACTCTCGGCATCTTGAATGGCGACATTGCAGACGGCGGTAAGCTCGTCCTCAGTATCAAGGCGAGGAGGTGCAACCTTGCGCTTGCCACCAAGTTCTGGTAAAAGACCATTGCCCTTCTTCTTAGATCCAGACATAGGGAAGACCTCAAGAGCCCGTTGCAAGTACTCCTCAGCTTCGTCGAGATACTGAACTGGTACAATGACACCCTTTCTTGTTGGTTCATGATCAGGCTTGTTGGTAAGGTAGGTCATATCACTAATAGAGCTGACACGTTTGAATGGGTTGCCGGATTCATGTGAAGGGGTGGCTGGTGTCGAAGGAGCAGAAGATTGAACTGGCATGCCGAATTCCGAAGCTCCAACCTTTCTCAAGACAAAGTCCCATGAGACAATGAAAGGAGGCTCGGCACTCTCGTTGTGATACTCGATCTTCTTGAGGGAGTATGCTCTGTAGGCGCGACGAATGTAAACCTCAAGAGCTGCGAGCGAGACCCAAGGATCACTGTGTCCGAAGAAAATTGGCAATACGTCAAAGACAGTGTACTTGGAGTCAACAACCTCCTTAAGAACCTCAATATCAGGTTCTCTGTGTTCCCATCCGGTCTCACCATATCTCGATTCAACAACCGAAGATCGAAGGATGTGCTCCATTTGTGCAGCACGTTCCTCCAAGGATGGAAGTGCACATTGGATGAGAATCTCGCGTGCCTTCAAGGAAACCTTGGCAGTTTGACGGGCCTCAAGTTCAGTGAGATTTCGAAGAGAAGCTCTGAGATGCTTAGCAACATCGCCGGCATTGGGCTTGTTTGGTCGATACTCCTCAAGAATAGCGAGGATCAAGTTGTTCTTTGCACCGACTCTGCTGTGCGACAGAACAATTTGAATAACCTTGGAAATGTCATCCTTATTCTCATCTCTGAGCTTAAGGATAACCTCCTCATCACGGGAGGTACGACCAGAAAAGAGACGCTCGACGGAAGCATACTTCTCGAGAAGTCCAGAGAAGACGGCAAACTCATGAGCCTTGGGTCCATTTTGGTATCGGTTTAGAATCTCAATCAATGGAGCGATGGAAGCGGTAAGAAGATCAACATCGCCAGGAGCGACATTCTCTTCCAAGAATTTTTGAAGAGCCTTTGAAAGGTTCTTGGCTGGGAATTCAGCGTTGCGAGACTTACCACGGTCAAGGATTTGAGTCAAGGTAGCATCCAACTTTTGTGGCATTCTTGCGTGGAGAGCTGAGAATTGAGCATTGAATTCACCGTATGGCAATTCCGGATCTCTAAGAACCTCGATCAACTCCTTCAAAGTTGAACCCATGATGACTTGGTTGTCAAAACCATCAAGGATGTTGTTGAGAATGTTACGGAGGAGTACGAAACGTTGAGCAGCCTTGGTACCAACAATTTGTGGTGGTCCAAGATCTGGTAGGTGGCCCAAGAAAGGTTGAGCATGCTTGACTCTCGATGGATCGTCCAGAGCAAGTATGGCGAGGATGTCACCAGCCTCTAGAGTAGCTCCTGGTTGCTTGATGAGTTGTACGATACCATCTTCTCCGGCAATAAGAGGCATGTACATCTTCATGACTTCGACTTCAGCGTATGGCTGACCGGCCTTGATGTGTTCTCCGTTCTCAACAGTGAACTTGACGAGCTTTCCTGGGGATGGAGTTCTGAGTTGAGTGGGGTCATTCTCTTGTTCAAGAAGACAAGTCTTGCTATCAACACTCAATCGAGTAGCACCGACCTCCTCCTTCCAGTAAACGTTGTGAGAGCGTCCACTGAGAAGAACAAGAAGACCACCATCACTCAATGCACGAACACCGACAGAACACTTGGATCCGTTAATGAAAAGGTGGTAGCTATCCAAGCTGGATCGAGTAGCAGTGAACTTGTATCTGTGACCATCGTAAATGAAGTCAATTGGGAAAACAGTCTTGAGAATGTCCTTTGATGGAACTTGACCCTTCTCCAGAGAAGTTCTGTACTCGGAGATGCAAGCCTCACTGGCAATATGGGCCTTGGTAACGGCACCACAAACGACTGCAAGCATAGGATCCGGTCTCTCAGCAGTCAATTTGTTGGAAATAAGTTCATCAAGCCATCCAGTGGTAATAGTGTTATCTTCAAAGGCAGGGGTCTCCAAAAGCTTAATCAAGTATTCAACGGTAGTTCTGAAATCACCACGAATACTCAACTCCTTCAAAGCGACAACCATGTGTTTCCTCGATGCAGATCGATTCTCACCATAGGCGAAAATGTGACCGAATTGCGAATCGGAGAAACTGTGAATACCACCAGCAGTACCAACAGAGAAATAACCCCAAACGTTGGAACTACTCCTGAAGTTCAGCTCATGCATAGTACCACTCGAAGGCTTGAAACCCTCTCCTGGATCTTCGGATGTAATACGACAAGCGGTGGTGTGTCCCTTTGGTGTTGGTCTCCTTTGAGTTTGGATGCTCTTCTCTTGGGAGAAATCGAAATCAATTTCGGTGGTAGTGGAAGGATCAACTCCATACAGTAATCTGATATCCTTAATTCTGTGCAAAGGAAGACCCATTGCAATTTGAAGTTGAGCCGCAGGTAAATTAACACCACTGACCATCTCAGTTGTAGGATGTTCGACTTGCAATCTTGGGTTCAATTCCAAGAAGTAAAATTTGTCATCGGAATGCGAATAGAGATATTCAACAGTACCGGCGGAAACATATCCTACAAGACGACCGAGACGAACAGCTGCCTTCTCCATAGCTTGGAAAGTGGCTTGTTTAGCAACAGTAACTGGAGCCTCTTCGATAATCTTTTGATGTCTTCTTTGTACGGAACAATCTCTACCAAAGAGGGAGATGTTGTTTCCGTACTCATCAGCCAACAATTGAACCTCCAAATGTCTCGCATTACCAGCCAACTTCATGATGAAAATTGGAGAACCAGGGATTTCACTCGCGGCAGCTTTGTAAAGGGCTTCAAAGCCTTCTTCGGATTCAGCCTTTCGGATACCCTTTCCACCACCACCTTCAGATGCTTTAATCATGACTGGGAATCCAATCTCTTTTGCCTTTTGTAGACCTTCTTCCCATGATTGAACACATCCCTTCATGTACACCGAGTCTTCGACGGTAACAATACCATCCTCATTAACCTCTACCTTATCAACACCAGTTCCTGACCAAGGTATACAAGGTACTTTGGCGTGTTGTGCAACGATAGTGGAAGAAATCTTGTCACCGAGCGATCTCATGGCCGAACCTGGAGGACCAATGAATACAATCTTTTTCGGACTCGCAGCTAAGGATTCCGGAAGTTTTGGATTCTCTGATGCATGACCCCTGGTAGGTTTATTAGTTTCTCTCACCGAATGATCTTCATTTGAGATTGTAGAAAGGGCAAAACTTACCATCCAGCCCAAACAGCGTGAACATTCATTCTCTCGGCCACATCAACGATTAATTCGACATTGGCATAATTGTTGTTATTCGTACCACCCGGAACCTCAACATATTGATCTGCCATACGGATGTAATCTGCATTGGCTTGGAGATCCTCCGGGGTGGCCATAACCGTGAATTGAATAGCCTTTTCATCTCCAAATGTTTCGTATGCCCATTTTCGTACCGATCGAATTTCCTTTACAGCAGCAATTCCGTTATTTGCGATCAGAACCTATTTCTCGAGTGTTAGTTATGTTTCAGGACTAGATATGAATATGCCGGTTCCAAAACTCCCAGTATGCAATAAGGGAGCAGATTGCACGTCATCCGCTATCAATGGGGGCAAGCCCCCAAACCCCCATAGCTCGCTACGCTCGAAGCTTTCTTTATGTATATTTGAAGGCGAGGTATCCAAAACAAAAATATATAGGGAGAGAAGTCTTGTGCCATGCTTCACTACTCGCCCTCTCTACCTGCCACCCCCCAACAGGCCCCTACTCTCCTTCTACCACTGTATTCAAGAGCCTAAACGAAACACATAATTTCTCTCGCACAGTCTGCCCCCATGGCAATGGCCCCCGGAGGGCCAGCGGAGCGTCACCACATCCAAGCTCAAGAAACTTTTTACTCACATTTGTAATAACCGTATGTCCATCACTTGCTGCCACAAAGTCCTTAACCTTACTCGCAGGAGCATTTTCTAATTTATTTCCTCCAATAAAGTGATCTGCGAGTTTATGTCTCGCGGCGTAAGAGGACACTATTGGTACCGTTCCGTTTGTATGTGGTTCCGCCATTGTGAGAGTGATTTGAGATTCGTATATCTTTGAGAGGTATTCAGGGCTCAATGAAGAGCAGAGAAGAGAACTTGTGCCAAAGAAAGAATTGAGGCCTGAAAATGGTGGAAGGAGGGGAAGCTGTATTCTTAAGCCAGCCGGGAAAATGGTTGAGCGTCAGATAATTATTTGAGGAACGGACTCCGAAATCCCCTCACAAGATTTCTAGATATGAGGAATTGAAAGAACTCCGAAATGGATCTGAAGCCTTTTGTATATTGTAAGAAAATGGAAAGATTAAACTTGAACTGTAGACAAAATACACAAATAGTAGAAGTTTTAAGTTTTTCGGAGGAAGGGTTGAGGGTTGAGGGGAAAGGGAAGGGGAGAAGTGTTAATGAAGGTTTTATAATCTTACTGGGGTATCTCAATCTAATGAATGCTTGACAGAAAAAAGATTGGAGACAGTCCCTTCTCTCGGCGAATGACGTCCGAATATTACAAAGTAGTCTGTGTATACTTGAGGAAAGAGGATATACAGCGGATTAGTATTTAAGAAGAGTTGAGGTGACGATATAATAATGAGTAAGTAAGACGGTAGGTAGGTGGATGAGTGGTTGGGTATATGATTGATGGATGGATATATGAGGAAAGAAGACGAGTCGAGAGGGAAGGAGAGTGAAGAGAGAAGAGAGAAGAGTGAAGAATGTATCAATGTATCTATTATAAAAAGTACAACACAAGGAAGTAGATATGGTATGGTATGGTATGTGTACTTATGGCTAGTCGAAAGACTTCAAGTCTCGTCGAATGAGGGGATGGGAAAATAGTAGACAACACAACAATCAACAATCAACAAGTTTCAAAATTGTTGATCTACACAATAGAAGCAAAAAAAAACTTCCAATTTTATGGCGATCAGGTTCCTGTTTTATCTTCTTCTATGTAATAAGTCTTACATGGCATCAAATTCAATGCTCGATGGATTTTTCTTGACCGACCGAGTCTTATTCTTTTTAATTCTCATGCGAGATGCGAGATGCGAGTGTACGTATCACCATTGATATTGGATTCTTATTCGTTTCATCCGTCTGGAGTCTTGATTTTGCAGTCTTCACTCTCAATCTCAGATCATCCCTCACTCCCTCACTCCATCACTCCATCACTCCCTTCACACTTCATACTTCATACTTCACACTTCACACTTCACTATCAAAAATTGAATTTCTCCAATTTCTCAAAACTCTCAACCATCCCTCACTTTACCCCACTAAACCCAAGCGAGTAAAGCGCGTCTCCCAACGACCACGAATTTGGTGAGTTCTGGCGTTTTGAAGAGACCCACTCAGCCACTTACATACTAGGTAGGTAGGGGAGAAGACCGACCAGGTAGGGTAAGGTAGGGTAAGGTGTATACCACTTATTAGACTTAACAAGCCTTTGAGAAGTCCGTCAAAAGATCTGGCTGAAAGTTTGAGAATTATACCAGGTAGGTATGTAAATCCAAATGTAAATGTAAGTGTAAATATTAAATAATAAATATGAAATATGAAATATGAAATATACTCCTCTATATCAACAGACGACAATATTATATGATATCACCACAACACCGTTACATGTGAGGAAATATCTAATAAATGTAGATAATTAACACATCAACACTCACCATCAATCAAAAACCAACAAATCATATTCCGTTAATTTAATTTCCATTTTGCAAATTCACCAAACGATCACCATCATCAAGAGTGACAACTTCATTAAACTTTCTTTCCTCTAATGTACCTTTGCCCAGGCTAGGGGTCGTGGCCATGCTTCTGGAATGATTATTACCCGGTCGATCAATTCCAACACTACCTACATAGTATAGTATAGAGTATATAGTACATACATACCCAAATCACAGGGGTCAAGATTCCAAAAGTCTTAAGAATCCCGTAGAACCTTTGGTTTGCTGTACCAATCCAAGATCATCTCACTCTTAATTACCTACACTGTACATGTAAAAGAGATCGAGAGGGAGAGAGAGTCATGAAAGACAAAATCCTTCATGCCGTACATAATGCAATGTAATGTAATGGTGATGTCGTCTCTTACTCGTTCCTCTTACATTCAGAATGCATATGTCTAGTCTAGCTCTGCAGTTTCAAAACTACATACATACATAGTACATATCTACCCACGAAGTACATACATATATACCGAGAGAACCTATCCAGCTTTCCTAGCACCGGACTTGTACGTCGTAGATTCTCTCTACATCGTAACCTTTCTAGCAGCACACACACACACACACACACACAGACGACTAATTCTCAGCTTTCCCAAAATATGGAACCCGTCGTTGATCCTTTTCCTATATCATCATTGACTCGGTATTGATGGATGGGGGCAAGCCCCCAAACCCCCGTAGCTCGCTGCGCTCGATAATTCCCTTTGTGAGATAGTTCACGGCCAACAAAACATTATATCATCAGGACCCTTGCTCTTCCGATCCGAAAGCCATCACAACTAATCTGGGCTTCCAAGCAAGTAGAAACATCCTCCGAGAGCTTTGTCTCGCTCCAGCAAGCTATACGAGTTGAGTGCGCAGGTGGGTAGCTCCAGCCCGAAATATCATCATTATCCACCATTCACTTCTTCCTCCAATCCAATCCAATTTAATTCAATGTCAGCCCAAAATCCGAATTTCTGCATCTACCACCACGACAATGATTCCAGAACATCAGCAAAGTAGCCATCACCCAAATATACGTGCACATTCGCAGACTCCGAAACTTCAATACAGAAGCTCACTCACCCATATAGTATGTAAGCTAGCTGATAGATACGCAGCCATCAAATTCCATCTTTCCCTCCATTCCAACTAATCGCTGCATAATTTTAACGCTTCGAGAGCGTGTCTCACAAGCAAGTCCGCTTCTCGACTTTCTAGCTATGTGAGGCTGAACTAGGTAGATATCATACATTTCTTATTTCTCCCCCGATTCCCCACGGACATCCGATGAGCTAGCTACCTCCCCTCCCTCACCTCCTCCGAGCTCCTCTCTCCTTTCTCTCGTCTCTTGTGTGTACATTTCCTCGCTAGACGGCTAGATAAATTATAAGAGATGCGAGATAATTTTCTATTTAATACTCAATACTCAATACCCAATACTCAACAATAAACAATAAAATCCCACAAAACCCATAATCATCATTATCATCACCCCTCTTTCCCCTTCCCCTTCCTCCCAACTCCCGCTTGAACTCAACCCCAGATACAACAGTACCAATCCCGAACTGGAGGCTACCTATCGAGGTGGATAATCTATTCACACATCCATCCATTTATCACATCATTCATTCATTCATTCCATTCTACTCACTCACCTAGAGTAAAGGAAGAAGAAGATTCAGAAAAGAATAACATCTCTACTATCACTACCAGCTTACTATCTCCCTCTCCTTTCTCTCGTGCAAATTAAAGTACTGAGTAGACCTTCTCGCTCACTAGATCCTAGATATCCACCCCTCATCCCATCCCATCCATCAGTATTTCCATTCCACCCCTCTCTCCAGCAACCCAACCATCCCATCTTCCTCCAATGATCCAAAAACTACCTAGTATTTATATCTATATCTATATCCATCAATCTCCCATCAAATCTCCCCTCCTCCTCCTCCGATCAATTCAAATCATCACTCCAGAGTGCAAAGTCCAAACACATCAACAATATAAAAACATCTCATTCCCCAAAATACAACCCCTCCACAAACCCCTCTCACCTGGATCAACCTCTCAATCTCTCACTACCCCAAATAATAACCACCACAAAATTCAAGCCATATAAATAAATCCCATCCATACCTATTTCCCTCCTCCTCCTTCTTTTCTACCTTCTACCTTCTCCCTACATAGTGATCAATCAACAAGTAAAAATTAAAAACAACCAATAAATATAAAACAATCTCCTTATACACATACTCATACATACACCCCAATCCTCCATTCTATACCATCCCATCCCAATAGCCATCATCACATCACCCATAAAACCACAGGTCCCCCTTCCTCCTCTCCCTCCCCTCACTTCTCTCCAAATATCTCTCTCTCAATCTCTCTCCACTACATCTTCTTCTCAATCTCTTCCTCACATCACATCACATTTCCTCACTCCACTTGCTATACACCTACAAACCCACCCAATATACCTATCTAGTATCCAGCTACTTGAGTATCCAGATATCCATCGGTCTATCTAATAAAGTATCTAGTATCTATCTATCTATCTATCTATCTATCTATCTATACCTCAACAGCGACCTACGAGCCTACCTACTCAATGTAATCTCATGTAGGTTCCTCCCAAACGGTACAATCCAGTTCAGTCCAGTTCAGTTCAGTTCAATACTATTCTATTTTCATCTAACTATCTATACAAACAACCTACCTATCCAAACGAACAAGAAAACCACAGTAAACCCCTCTCCTCTTCTCTCCCCTCCTCTGCCCCGCTCTCCCACCAAATCCCAACTCACAACTCCCATTTCTATTTCCAACTCGAGCCATCGTACAGCAATAACATCACCATCACCATCTCCATCACCATCACCATCTCCATCCCCCATAAGCCAAAAGAAAAAAGAAAAAAGATACTCAGACGCATTACAAATCACAAATCACAAATCACAATACATAATACATAATACATAATACATAACACATAACACATAACACATAACACATAACACATAACACATAACACATAACACATAACACATAACACATAACACATAACACATAACACATAAATCACAAATCACAACATAAAAAGAAAGAACATAACAAACAGACAGACATACCGGACCACGGAGGCCGAAAAATGTTCGGGGGTAAGAAATAAGCTTGTACCTACCTTGTTTTTACCCGTAGGTAGGTAGCTACCAAGTCGTTAGCTTTCCCGGGAATATTCTTCTCTATCATCCACTACCACTCCCGTAGCTAGTGCATTCGTCTTATTTTACAGCTACCTAGTACTCTTTTACCGCGAAGATCTCACTCATATCATCATATCACATATCAAAAAAAGACACTCAATTGAATCATAATCATTTCCTTCATTCTTATAGTCTGTCTGTGTCTGTAGCGCTCACTTCCAGCCATCCATTCCATCTCATCTTATCTATCCATTCATCCATCCATCCATGCTCTTTCTCCATCCATATCACCTTACCAATTCATTCCAATCTCTTCTGCACATCATCTCACCAACAAATGAGACCCCAAACCCGTCATCAACCGTCCATCCCCTATGTACAAATGAAACGAAAAACTCTCTCCTCTCAGAAATAAAAAAGGAATGAGCCAAGAGGAGCAGAGCAAATCAATAAAAAAGAGGTATAGCAGCAGTATCAATCCCAAACTGTTTCCCATACCATGTCCGCCTAGCTATGCACGCACGATGTTGAGAAAAACAAACAAACGCCTTAGCCAATGCACGCAACCCAAGTTTACACCCTTCTCCCACGTCCTCCCAAATATGATCCCAAATTCCCGGATTCTCCATAACGGTATACAGATGAAGTGAAGAGGATGAAATACGTTCATCCTTCTCATCTAGTGAGCTTAATAACATTCTCCCACACCACTCAACTTCCTTTGTCTTCCTGATGGTGCCGTAGGCGTTCTATTGAGTCCCGCTGGTTGTCTAGGATTAATAATCATCCTTTCATCCTCCTCTCGAAATCCTTGACTTGTACTTGTTCTCCTAGGCATAGGTAGGCCCGACATCGATAACGATTGTCCGCCGCTTTTCCTTCGAGGGAGCAAAGATAGTGGTGTGCCACCTGAACTCTCATGCACAGTTCCTCTACGAACTGGTGTCGTATAGGTAGATTCCCGGTTCTCGTCCACGCCGTAGCCGATATGTGATACGCTCTGTGAGTGCGCATGAGGTCTTCCATCTCCATGCCTATCCCCATAATTTCCACCCATGCTACTCTTCGCCCTTCTCGAATCCACAATTTGCGACTGTGCGTAAGATGATACTGGCGTCTTGGCGCCTGGGCGACTGAGAGTCGATCGACTTGGTGGGCGTTCATAAAGTGAGCCACTGGCACGACTACCTGGTCGACTGGGTGGTCTACTACTATGTTGACTGCTATCGTTCCCATCTCTATTTGCAACTGGTCCAAAAGAAAGCCTGCTGATTCCAGATACAGAGACTCGAGGAAGGTGTTTTACTGAAGGTTCATCTCCAGTCATAGATGATGTAGTGCTCGCGCTCGCAGTACTACCTGTAGTTCTCTTCCTGCCCCTTATTGTACCACTTGGTGGCAAGTAATTTTGACCCATAGCTGATGTTGTTCTCGGTATAGCATGAGGCGGAGTAGTGACCGGCGCGGGTAATTTTGATCTTGCAGACTGCACTCTTTGTTCTAATCTTTGCATTTGCGCCGTCAGACTTCTGATGTGAGTTAGAGATGTTGAGTTCGGTAAACCGCGTGTAGGTGGTGCTTTTTGTCTTGTCTGGCGAATCACTGCTGGTGTCGCACTTCTTGCTTTCGAATTGCCGTTCGGTGTTGTGCCTCGTGAACTACGAGCTGTGCCAGACACGTAGCGAGATAGGCCTTGTTTAGGCGTTGCGCTTGCATTCGCAGCTGGGAGTTTTAGATTGCTTTGGGGTGGGTTCATTGATGTATTCAGTCCGTGTCTTGCAGTCGCCGATGCTTCTGACATGGGCGGAGATGGAGGGGTAGGGGTTTCGGAAACGGTATCTGTCGTTGAGATCGACTTGGTATCTGGTGGAGTGTTGATGATCGGAGAAGAAGCTGTGGATCTAGGAGATGTTCCAAAGGGCTCAAATGAGGGAGTCATTGGCGCAGTATAATCTGTTGTGATTGATGGAAATTGTCGTTTTCGTAGCTTGTCTTGCATGATATCTGCCTCAACTTTCAAGTCCGACAACTCATCTCTCAAACGTTGTGTTTCGATCCGGAGTTGTTCTCTTTCCTTTTCGCCAATCTTGATTTCTTCTTCCATCATCACCCCTCGTTCAATAGACATATTAAATTTCGATTCCATGTCTTCCAAGGATGAGAAGGTATTTCGCGCTTGCCGCTCAATATCGTCATGTTGAACTTCAATGTCTCGAAGTTGGAGTTGCATGGTTCGATTCGCGTCGCGCAGGGAAGTGATCTCCTTCTGTAAAGTAGTCTGCGCGGCATTTGCTTCATTCTTGGATTGCTTATACTTCTTCTACAAATAAATTCTGGTTAGCCAACTACGCTGCCAATTTACCACATTCACCACTTCACGACGACATACCTTCCATTCTTCCACTTCGAATCCCAAACTCTCTACCTTTTCCTGCAATAACCTTTCCCTTCTCTCCGCAGCTTCAACATCCTTCTCTAACTCTGCTTCCAACTCCTGCGAACTCGCCTGAAATTCCGTCAATTCATTCTCCAATTGCTCGTACTGCAATTTGTAGTATGCGATCGCATCTACCGGATCCGCAGGCGGGGAGGATGGTAATTCCGACATCTGTGGTGATTATTATTCTTGTTGATTCTGTCCGGTCTTGAATTCGTATCGTTGTCGTATCTTCTCACTATCTTAAAGCCGTTCTGTTGCTTGGCGGTAACATCCGTTCCTTAGACTTGCGATCTTGCAAAACTAGTGACCAATAGCATATGCAGCTGTTGCGATTGTTGTTGTGGACCATAAACAAATAAAGAATGACCTCTTGCAGACCCCTCACAATGGTGTAAAACTTGTTTAGCCGTCCAAAGGTCGAAATGAAGATCTTATGATGTCGATGGTCAATAAATCAAAGTTGGTTATTTGGATGTTGATCGCAAAACAAATGATGAAGGCTGCAGGTTGTAAAGAAGACTAAGAGATTGGAATTCGTGTACAATAATGGTCGTTAGAAGTCGTGAATCACCTTTATCCTTCCCGTCAAATAATATGAAACAATAATTAATGTAGTGGTAGTATTTGGAAAATGTGTACTGTAGCACTGCTGAAGTTGTTGAGTTGAGAATGGAAATCCTTTGGTTCTCGATCTATGTATTCTCGTTGGATATTCCTATGTCAAGTGGTGGTCGGGAGTTGATAATCGATAGTCCTATGGATTGTTGAATGTTGATGTCGAGTACGGTCAATCCATAGGTAGATATCGCACAGTAGGTTTTATTGGCGGGTGGAGTGTAAAGTCAAGCAGGATTCCTTAGGTTCGATAGCAAAATGTAAGTGAAAGTTTATGAAAGGGAAGAAGTTGCGCTGGAGGTTGTTGTTGTCGTCGACGTTCGTTTGTCGTTCGTGTGTCGCCAATGTTCGATTGGAATTGAATTCTGGACTCCCGAGAAAAAGAAAGAAAAAAAGAAGGTATATTGCGTCGGCAGATTTAAATTTGAAAATGAAATAAGATAACAAAATAGAGAATTAAGAAAAAGAGACTTTTCTCGTATTGTCGATGATGATGATGTTGTGGTCCCAGGATGTGCGATGTACGTTGTATGTGTAGTGCAACTGCTGGTCGGGCTGGACTGCACGACGGGAAACCTCCTGAAAGCGAGAGAGGTTCGAGAAAGAATCAGGACTCAGGAGTGAGGGAAAGAGACGTGAGGCCTGAGACTACCGAGAGAGAACGAGAGAAGTCAGACACGAGAAGAGCAGAATCTAAGGCATTTCATTGGTCAAAGTCTCAATTATTGTTTGGCGTGAGAGGTTTACCTAGGTAGAATGGGAATTATAACCCTGTTCATAGAGATTAGTATGGTTTAAGTGGTTAAAGTGGTGAAAAGTGGTTAATGTGGTTAATGTGAAGTTTTGCTGATCCAGCAACCAGAGCATCCATGGCATGGATGGATGGATGCTTTGAGCCATATAAGATTGATTTGTTTGAATATTACCAGCCACATTTTTAAACAACTGGCAGTCACATGAACGGAACGGTGAGTCTTGAATTCATTTTACATCTTCTACACACATTCTACACATTCTACACATTCTACACATTCTACACATTCTACCCCCGAACATTCCATTCTTTCTTCTTGATTTTCTTCTTCTTGAACATCGACGTCGCTTTTCAAACGAGGTTTCCTCGTGATGATGGGAATACTTGCATTTTTTCCTTTCCTATGGTCTTGTCATCAGCATCCATATCTACATCCCCAGCAAACCGGTATCGATCCGTCTACCTGCCATCTAGTACCTCCGGTCCGTACCTTTCACCAAACCCCCTTGGTCATCACGCTCATGCAACTAAGTCGATAAATGTGGGAATGTTCATTACTAGCATCGGTGTATTGACGTGTTAAAACGATATCCCGTGATAATTTTAGCTACTCTCGCAGTTAAGGCTTCTCCTACTCCTGCACAATGTCATTCATGTCACTCATGTACGGTTATTCCTTGCATATCGTACACCTGATTGTTGACTTTACCACACGGGGTACAAGTAAGCTTGACTACCCAAATACACGAAAGCGAGGTATCGCTCACGCTCATCCGAGATTCATCATATCGAGCTCCCTTTCTCAGCACAATGGAGGGGAGAGTGTCGGTATGAAAGGTAGCAGTATGTACGAAATGCGGTTGAAAATATGGCTTCAAAGAGTCTAATATAATCCGACAGCCAGGGGCGAGCCAGGCAAATTCATCTTACGAACTTTCAAGTTTGCATAGATGTTTTGTTTGATATTCATTTCTTTTCCCTGCGTTTGTATTCCCGTTTGCACTCCCGTTGGCCATTTTTGATCATTTCGATTTTACACGTGGGTCGAGTCATGAGGGGCATGTAAGGTGAGGCAAGGACCGCATCAAAGTCCTCAGAATATCTTCCAAAAATTACATCTCTACGATATACTTCTTGTAATTACCTAGACTCGCTCGGTAGCTATATTATAAAATTGCGTCGATAATATTTGTTTTTCTCACAAAGAAATTTCCGATCTTTGATCCTACAATCTCAATCCCAGCCTTCACCCGGCAAATCCTCGCATTGACACGATATCCCACTTCTAAATTGTTTCGTCCAATCAAAATATCGAATTATATCTGATCGCATTAACGTTTCGAATGGTAAGATTTGTTTCTATTTTCAACGTACCCTGTGACAAGGTCACGGGTCAAAATCAATCGAAGATATGATGCAAATGATGTTGATGGCGCGAGGAGCGATCTCAAAGGTCTGACGGTTGGGCATCAATCGCATTCATGAAATAGTCTACGTAAATCAGGAATACAGAAAATTCTAAATGCGCCACAAGTTGACTCGTCCATTTCCATTATCTTCTCTTTCTAATCATCCATCAATTTCATCACCGTATCTCTCCCCCTTCCACTCATCCACTCTTCTTCTCTTCTCTCTTTTCCCTTCTGCTCATCTCATCTGAATCCGTCCTTTCCACCCCCGTCACCACATCTACAACCTCAATTTCTGGCCCCGAAAACCTCTTTCGAGCAGTCGTTCCCCAAGTCCCCGCTGCTACCATCATAATCACACCTATAGCCGCTGAAGTATAATTCATGTTCTCGCTCGTAACCGGATACACCGATGGGAAATTAAAAGTAATACATGCGAAAAGTAAATACGCCAGACCAACCCCATTAACCAGTAATGAGACGGCTGGTCTCATCGCCCAAGGACCTGTAAGTTGACGGTGCGATCCGTTGATATGAGATATGATGCGCACGAGAAGAGGCATGGCGTACGAAAGATAAAACCCCTCTGTCGCAATGGCAATTACAGTATTAAACCCTGTTACTGTGCCAAAATATATGCTGTTAAATGCCATTTGTACTATAGTCCCAATAATGATAGCCACAACGGGAACTTGATGCTTGGCGCTCACTTTACTGATATGGCTCGAAAATGGAAGTCCATGATCTCTAGCAAATGCGTAGAGACTTCTACTTCCTTCCGCAAGCAGTGCGTTGGAAGATGCGACGTTGATGACTACGATCATGGATGCTAGGAAACATGCTGCGATGTGACTGTTGGTGGAATCGGCGTAGATTTGGATTAGAGGAACCAGAGTGGATGTGTTAGCAACAGCATCGATATCGCCCACGCAGAAACAAACAGCGATTAAGAAGATGAACCCTGTGATGGCTCCAATGTAGACAGAGAGAACCATCGCGCGAGGAGCTTCTTTGGAGGCATCTTTTAACTCTTCAGTCATGTGGGATGGCGCATCATCTAGTCGGACACTTTGTGTTAGCCTGGTGGTGAATCAAATGAAGTCGGGCAATTTGCGGAGGTAGTAGGGGAAGCCATGATAAAGGTAGCGTGGAAAGAAACACTTACAACAACACATGCCAAACGCCGGCTGTAATATTCCAATAATACCAGCCATGGCCGTTCCAAAGCCAGTAAAGTTCTGAAAGTCTTGAAAGACAAAACTCGCACTTTGTTTATTAGTGTTGCATGCTAGGATAGTGACAACCGTCACAATAAACGATGCGATATTGAAGACAAGCGCAACCGTAGATACTTTGTCAAGAATCTTCGATCCCCATAGATTGATGAAGGTTGCAATCAGAGTCACTGCCCAGGCGACTAAGACCGTGTGCCACCGCTCAATTATGTAGGATGGGTTAACGAGATTCGCTTGGCCCAGGATAAAATTTGCGCCGATGAAACTGTTCGTTGCGCCCATGGCAAGAATACCTTTACGCGTACCACGAAACGTCAGTCATAATCGTTGCCATGAAGAACAGGGAACATGGGGTCAAGTTTCATGGAAGGTCATGAGATGCTTCTTTGGTATCACTTTTTATCTCAGGTAAAACTAAGATTCGATGCTAATATGACGAGACAGAATATGACTGACCGATGATCATAAACCATCCCGTAAGATAGGAGAATTGTCTCCTCACCGATTTCGGTGAGAGAATGTAGACCCATGAGTATTGACCTCCGGCAACGGGGTACTCAGAACACATTTCTGCCATGGAATAGACGACGCAGAGGGAAACGAGACTGATGCCTACCCAGCCCCAAATCATCTGCGTAAACGAATAGTGTTAGTTCGAGTCGCATAGCAGATAACTTTTGTCATTCTTGACAACTTCATATGTCTCGGACGTCGTGAAACATGTTTGAGGCTATGTCGCAATACCAGCGCAGTGCAATGTATGAACATCCTCGAGAATCGACTAAGATTCTCAAAATCGACCCATAGATAGGAGAATTAAGCCTGGATTTGGAGGCATGGTAAGATCTGAATGAGAAATGTGAAAGGTTACTCACTACCGGTGGACCACCAGCATTGACACCTGTGACAAGCACACCACCGAGGGCACTCCAACTGCACGAAGCCGTTAGCAAGCGTTAAGCGTCCCATCTTGCCACGTTTTTCTTCTCCAAGGTTGCAGCGCCGGTGCCGATCACCGGTGTTGGGATTTAGAGAATGCACAGCATACGCAGAAGAACACTCACCTCGTAACAATGGAAAAGGAGAAACCAATCATGCCCAAAAGACCGAATGATCGCTTGAGCTCTGAAATTATGCTTATCAGCAGATGATCAAAAATGACGCCATGTGTAGATAGTACGCCAGCTAGATAATAAGGACATGAGGAAATCAACTTACCCGGACGATAACCCATATTCTCCAGGGCAGCATCTTCAGCCACACCTGGAGGGAAGACTTTCCCCACAACTCCTTCTTCTTTCATCTTGTTCCTCACAATGAAATGCAGATACTCGAGGTCAAGATTCCCAATACCACAGCTTTGGAACAGGATAATGGCAATTTCCAGGATATGTTGTACTGTTGATTAAGGAGTGGAGAGACATATGACCAAGGATACAACCCAAGGTATTTATAAACTCATCCAGAACATCTTGCAAGAAATCCATACCTTATCGGGATCATATTGACGGGTATGACGAGAAGTTGGATGGGGGGGGACGCAACTTTTGATGCAACATTACAACTGCCGGGGTGATTGTGAAATAGCCATGTTAGACTTTTCCCTCGTCGAATGATATTGACTTAGCTAACTAGGACTGTGGTGTGGGATGTCATTGAGATACAAAAGCTGAGATAGATATGAATTTCTATCTTGTCATTTGTATCCGATAGCAATCTCTCTATCAATCTGCTATCGATATCTCATCTATCACGGTTCCCTCCGGGAAACCCATGATGGTGCTTCGTTTATGCATGTTTGTATCTAGCACCTTGTCTTGAATTGCCGTATCGGAGAAAAGAATGAAGAATGAGGAACATTTTTCTCGATGAGCGTTGGATTATCTGCTTGATGGGGTCATGATTGGGGAATGGATTGGTCCGGGGCAAACAATGCTAGGATAATTTTTTAGGCTTATCTGTGGCTTGCCCGCAAACTCTCCACAAGATGATCTTTTTTAAGCGTTTTATTCCGTTGTTCATCAATATAAACTTATTACGTTTCGTTATTTTCTCGTGATATGGTAATCTTACCAAGAAGATGGTACCACGATTGGCCATGTCGGCCTTCTAACTTGCTTGCTTTGTTGCATGTAGATATATGAATGGAAATGTACTGCCCGGAATCTTGGTTATGATATTGCTTCTTTCGAATCGGATAACCTCCTCGGCCGCCTCAATCTACACACAAGACACACCGCAGACGCCATAACGTGGTTTGGTCTTGATGCACTACTTGAGGCCCATCTAATATCAATGAAAACTGCCTCCCTAACCCTTGAAGTCCGAGGTGCGAAGAATATTAGATACAAATCTGAAATGTGATAGAAGTTCATCATCGTAACACAATTCAATTGCAGGGAAGTATTGATTGATTGTTTTCAAACAAATCGAGAGGGATGTTGCATACCTCCGACCGAAGATGGCCGAGTCTCATCATTTGCTCATCGGCATTAATACAACGCGTTGTCTCTTGTGCTGAATATATTAAAAATGCACACGTAACATTCCTTTTGAACCCGTCGCTCTTTAGGTTCAGGCGAGTGCCAACAATGTTACCAGCGTCCAATATTGAACTTCAATGTTGGAGACTGTCAGCTCAAGCTGTTGAGCTAACTAATTCGTATGAAGAGCCCCCTTCTCGACGTTCTGAATATTTGCCGTTTTTCTCGGCCCCACTAGATTCATCGCCGCGGGGAAAAAGGAAAAGGGAATTGCTTCAGCAGGCTTTTTCTTCCGTCGGATATCTACATGGGACCTACGCAAGGTCCAGCGCCATTCTTCTTTTCCATTATTCATTCTGGTGAAACGAGACGGGAACCTGCACACCGCCCAGCATCTTATTCGATGATTTTTCCCCCCCTCTTCACTAATCCGAAATTCTGGTTTGTACTATATGTGCTGATCTACAATTAAGTAGGACCAACATATCGGCTGGGCTAGTACACCCATTCCAGAATCTGCAAGATTCCCGCATGTACTACCCCGGATTTTTGCACTGCAGGTAGCAGAGCAGGCTTGTGCAGAATCTCACCAAATAGACGACTGACTTGGATGAGCAAATGTCGTAATACAATTTCGGGGAAGGGAAGTTGGGACTTGTCAAATTCTTTTGATACTCTACGGAGATTCATCCTTAGTCAATTGAATGAATCAAAGCCAGCATGACTTTATGCCTGCAATGAGCCGTAAATGATGATTGCTTCACTTGAAGTTTTGCGCCATGATCTTTGGAGCTTCCCCCATTATGTTCGTAGGTACCTGTGGCAGGAACAAGATCCAGCTGTACCTGCAGTCAGTACATGATCGGACCTTTGACTTGGCCTATCAAATCCAAGAAGTTTATCAGATTGAAATATATATCAATCAATAAGTCAAATTGATATAGTGTACATAAACTGCCTCTTCTTCAACATCTTTATTGTCTGCCATCTTTTTGTTTGTTGTTTTCAGCTTGATTACAAGATACTTTCTTGGTTCAATCTGTCATTCCTTCCTCATCTGGCTGAATCCAACTCTGGTCGAATGAGAATCTCTCCTTAGTCGGGCTTTGCTTTGTCGTTGACCCTACATAAGATATTTTCAAAATGGAAGGACCAAATGGCCCAAGTCTTTATCAACAAATCATCTCATCTTCTCACAACACTCCTTCATCAATTAACATTCATACCAATTCTTCTGCTATTCTTCCGATTGTTGAACCTCACCAAACTCTCTCTAAAATACGCACCAATGGTGATGCATCGGTAATCTCAGAGAAGATTTACGACGAGATTGATGAGCTGAAATTCGAAATAAAAACTCGAGCAGCTACAGCAGTCTCTGCAGCAGATATTGAAGCTGTTAAATCCAAGAGATCTTCTTTCATATCAAAAATTCTCAATTTCCATCGAAACCCACCGCATTCACTTTCAATACAAAACCACCGCCAAACTTTCAGAATGTCTCCCTCTACTTTACAAGAACGAAGAGCTATTGATAGCGAACACCGTCCTACTGTGGTATGTCCGCAAAGATACACCAAGCTACAGGCTATACCTTACAAGTGGCCTCATGACGGTACACTGAGCAGATCCACCACGGCGCTAGTCATTATTGACATGCAGAAAGATTGTAAGTCTTGAGTTCTCATCTATTTTCCGTTGTTGGGCGTGTATAATCCATGTGAGGCATCTATAGCACCTTCTTTACATACGCATGTACTACTTAGAGAGTACGCCGATAGTGAATTCTGCATAGAATTCTTTATTCATAGGGAAGCTCAGAGACTCCAATGATTCCTCTCGCATTTGATTTCAAATCCTTCACTATGGATACAAATCAAATTTATGCGCACTTACTAACTTTATTCCACTGTAGTTGCTTCTGCCGAGGGATATTTGGCAAAGCAAAACATTGACAATAAGCCAATTCTCGACATTGTTCCTAACATTCGAAAACTTCTCGACATTTGCAGAGCCAAAGGATATCCAATTTACCACACGCGCGAAGGCCATCGGCCTGATTTGTCCACACTTTCCGAACGTGAGAGGTACCGTTCAAAGAACAATGCATCTGGACTTGGTATCGGTGATTATGGCCCACTGGGACGTCTTTTGATCCGTGGGGAGAAAGGACATGAGATTATCGATGAATTAGCGCCTCTATCAAATGAGCCAGTTATTGATAAACCGGGTAGGAGCGCTTTTCAACACACGGAGTTCCGGCTTATGCTCAATATCAAAGGTATCAAGAATTTGATCATATGTGGTGTAACAACGGACGTTTGTGTAACGAGTACAATGAGGGATGCCAATGATAACAACTTTGATTGCGTCTTGGTGAAGGACGCGTGTGCTGCCGGCGTCCTCGAGAATCATAAAAGTGCTGTCGCATCGATTACCGAAGAAGGAGGAATCTTTGGCGCTGTTACAACCGTAAGAGATGTTCTGAATGGGATGGGAGCTGGGCCGGCTCAGAAGAGGCACAAGGATGGATTCCAGGTTTCCAAACCAGAACCAAAATTGGCACAACACTTCAGAGCTGTCTCGAAGACTATCAGCGGTGATAATCCATCTTCCAGTTTGGGGAGGGAAGATTCGGAATTGTCTGACTTTGAGCCAATCATGGAACGTGAAACTGCGCCATCAGGGGAAGGTCATGTACTGAATGAAAGGAATAAATATTCGCGACGCTCCATACGCACCCGCAATAAATCCAAGAAACGCAAAACTATTCTACCCGACTACGGAGGCAACAGTAGTGAGGAAAGTGAAGAGATGCCCAACTACTTATGTGGCAAACAAGTTACATGATATGGCTTTCATCGGCCACCTATATGGAGTTACAGAGGTAATTGTTGGTGTGTTTCGACATGGTTTGAGGGATTTGTCAATTTTGTAAGAAGGCCGTTAGAAGAAACATTATCAAAGTAACGACTGGCGGAATAATTCATCTTAAGATATTGCAAGTATAGACATGAAAATAGAGGAAACGGAGAAAAGAAGTGTCGGCAATACAACGAAAAGGGAATGGTTTTTGGAAACTAGGGTGTTGAGCTAGAACCTAGGTGGGGAAACTTTGCTGTCCTTGGGGCTGCTAGCGATGGCATGTTGTAGGAGGCTCAAACTGTGGAGGTGGACGCTCATTACCTCATTACCTCAGAGCTTTTTGTAGTTTGCTTCTTTGAACCTTTTGAATAGATTAGTGAGGTCGATTTGGCCAGCGTTGATGTTACTCGTGAGGGAGTGTATATTGGAATGTTTAGCAGCATAGCATCGAAATAAATTCCACACTATACAAGAATTTGTCGGCCAATCCAATTCTGAGATGGTCACTATAGATCTAAATCCGAAGAAGTCTAGTCACAGGTATCATTGTGCATTGAGAAGTTTCTATCATATCATCGTCGACTATTAACACCATCTCCTAGGAGAATCTGAAAGCTGAGGCAGTCTATTCAGTGGTAGTTTACTTGCCAACCGATATATCTCAAGGAGAATCATATTTCAATTCTAACAACTTTCTTTCTGGTTCTAGTATTGGCAACGTAATGAATTGGCTTATTGCAACAATATGAATATCTGATTTTCCTCTCGTACTAGGACAAATTTTATCTTCATTCAAGTCTTGCCTAATCTTTCTCCATGATTGCCCAGTTGTCTAGTTTTTTAAGCAGGGCGCGATGGTCGAAGGGGATCAATGTTCTTGGTACATATGAAACTAGCGCGTACGATGATTATTTATAATTTCATATAATCATTTGTATATGAGGGAATATAGCAATTCAAGATCATTCCCTCATATCTTTGTTCTTCGTTCTTTGTTAAAACATGCTCTATAAAGCATTTACAAGAATACCAAGAAATGGGATGACAGCTTGCGTTATTCCATTCATACCCGATATATTCCAAATCATATTCAGTGGTTCTTTATTGCTTCACTTGCAGACTAGATGCTCATGCAAATAGGTAAAGGATTCTCATATGATGTTTATTAACATTCTTGATTCTTTCAAACCCTAGATATGTAGAAGTAGACCACATTCCCAGTAATATATATATGCACGTGATGAGTGCTTTGCTGTCTTGGCCGTAAGGAGATGTGAGCCTAGATAACGAAAGGGTGCTCTTAGTAAGTTAAGGGACGTTCCTGGCCCGCGATGATCATTACGTCATTTCCAGTGGCAAAAGATCCAACCACAACTTCAACTTACAACACAAAAAACTTTATTGATTCAAGTAGAACAAATATAATTCACTCTAAAATCATAATGGAACCAGCTATCGTAACTGCCGCCGCTTATGGTGTCGAAACAGCCGTTGAGGGAGGAGTCGCGGCATATTATCTGTCTAAATCAACATTACCTTTAAAAGGACATCTCGAACATGTGACGACCACCGATAGATTACCGCGATATGGTCATACATTGTCGGTGATTAGTGATAGGGCATATGTTTTTGGTGGTTCTGAGAATCTCAATTCTCAATCCTTGACAAATGATGTCCTTGAGCTTCACGTCTCAACTGATGAGAATACCACGACTGCAGTTTTGCGATCCATACCAGCAGTCGAAGATGGAGAGCAGAATACAGCATCTGTACCTTTAGCTCGCACATATCATTCAGCGACTGTTGCTCGAAATCGTTTCTTCATTTTTGGCGGGGGTGAAAAGCCCTCTGATAATCTGAAGCCTTTGGAAGAAAATGGTCGATTATGGGTATTCGACCCATTATCACCAAAATGGACATTCCTAGATCCTCCCCCGGACACCACATTTCCATTTGCGCGAACAAAACATGCCAGCACGTCGAGTCCTGACGGCTCTGTCATTTTCGTCTATGGAGGATTATCGTCTGATCAAGTGCGTTTGAATGATCTATGGGCATTTTATTTGGATGAAGGAAAGTGGAGCAGGCTACCAGATCCTCCAGGGTCACCAACATCTGGAATCAATCTCACCTGCGGACAAGGAAAGTTATGGAGATTGGGGTACAGTGACGATTCGGAGAAATCTACAGGCTCGATTCCTCGTGGACAAATCGACTTCCTGGAATATCCTACCGGTGGAACTCTGGATGACGTGAGTAAGGATTTGGTTCAAGGTCATATGAACCATCTTAAGAGCAATGTTCAATGGGAGACATTGGACTTCAATATGAGCAAACCATCTGAGGTTCCATCACCTCGCGACTCCGCGGCTTTGCATTTTATTACTACCGGAAATGGTAGAGATTATTTATTGTTGGCTTTGGGCTCTGATGACAAGGAAGAATTCTCGGATATTTGGATTTATCAACTCCCACCAGCGCAATATTCCGGCGCAAAGGTGAAAGATGCCGTGCGAGAAAAACTGACGGGTGTGGATAGCCATAGAGGGGAATGGTCTCGTCTCCAAATCAACGGGATAGAGGTGGGTGCAGATGAAGAAAAAGGAGGAGCCTGGACTAGTAGACGGCATTTTGGTAGCTCGATGACGGGCACGAAACAACTCATGATTTGGGGAGGACTTGGGCCTAGGAATGAGACGCTTGGTGATGGGTGGAGGATTATCATTGACTAGGTGTGAAGTTGAGATGGTGGATTTACGTGAAGAACTAGATGAGAACTTTCTCATTTCTTTGCGGCTTTTGAGAAACGATCAGACTAATAAGATGTGAGCTGGCTCTCTGGTCTGTATAATTTCTAAAGTTTTTATTTGAGAGTATTTGTAATACTCTCGCTGTATCACCACAGAGCATGATGCACGATTAGAGACATTAAAAACAATCGAGATACAATTTGATAAAACATGGTGTATCGAGGAGTAATGTCATTGTGATATATATATGCGTATGTTCGGAACTGCGAGTACCATCGTGGCCATTCTCCGGTCGTGATATGTGATGTTGATATTTATATCATACATGTTCACTAATGCCACGTTTTCTGGACTGGCACACATATTTTGATTTGGATAGGTATTGGGTAGATGGAGTTTCACTCAGTGTTGAGATTTTCATGATAGCAGAAGGGCCTGGAAGACAACAGTAGCCAATTTGGAAAATGGATGTGGAATATAGAGATCACAACAAGATAGTTTTGAGAATTCGATGTCGGGAAACATGGTGGCTAATTGTGGTTCACGTGTAGGGGACGATAGTGTTGGATTCGGAAGATGTTTAATTGGATAATGTGTATGAGGTAAAATTGTGAGTAGGAAAAGTAGGAAAGGTGGCTACTAGAGAGGAACTATGTCAGAAAAGTCTGGCGGGGTGATGATGTTTCTTGTGGCCCTGCAAGCAGGGCATGTGACGGTATTCGGGTTTCCTTCTCGGAACCAGGGAAGAATGCAATCTTGATGGAAAATGTGAAGACCGCAGAAGACCCGACGAAGATCTGTGAGCCCACCGACTCCCGGAACATGCACGGATTGTCGACAGATTCCACAGATTTCGTCATCTGGGACATCTGCTGGGAGCACTGGTGCAAGAATCGCGGGGTTGAGATCTGTTTCCTCGTAAAAATGTTCAAGCTCATCATCCGGGATGTCTCTTCTGATCTGTCCGAAGTGGTAAGTTTGTTGTGCGACGTACCAGCATCGGGTTCTGTCAAGTCTGATGGAGTTCAATGCCAATCTATCGAGTATCTCTTCGGTCAACTCATCTGCGCCATCGTCATGCAGCTGCAACCCCACTTCGTAGGCTTCCCTACCAGTCTCGGCATCGAGTTCGAAAATCTCCTGTCTTGCGAAAAGTGTTCTCTGCTCCTCGGTGTATCGTGTCCAAAACTCCCGACGAGATTGGATCTCGGCGGGTGTAATTGCTTCCGTGTCAGACCTCCATTCGTTAATAATATCATCAGTCTCAGGATTCAAGCAGAACTTACAGGATGTGTTGAGGACTGTGGCTTGATTGATGTGATAGGCTCTACATTGGCAGTCAATATATTGACCCTCGAGGTAAGGATTTCTATCGAAGTTTCGGCAATTTTCATGTTCATGCTTGATTCTGGTGATGACGTGGTTACAGACTGTGTGGAATGTCTCGTCAATGACGCAGAGTTCTTGTGCAATGTCCATTTTTAGTTGTGTTATTGCAAGAGTCTGGGATTCCTGGGGTTTGATATATATAGATAACTATACGATGATCCAGTATTTATAGTCATGGCGAAAAGCATTGTTTCGAAGGGTAAGTTGAGTATATGATCTATTCATACATCGTTCTCGACTTATTCTCAATCTGTTTTTAAACTGATGTGAACAGAGTCAAAACAACAACGAATTCGAATTTGTAGATCAGGGACTGACGAAGTTTCTTCTTGGCCTGGGATCGCCGTGATTTTCATCACAAGTCACTAGATGATCTCAGGTCTATGGTTTGGGGATTTTAACTGGGTGAATCGAGGAACCTTTGCAGCGCCATTTGTTGCTTGCAACGCCAAAAAAGCAAAAGCAAAGAACCAAGAGCCACAAAGGTCAAGAACATCGCCTGAGTCCCATCGCACCTGGGGAATACTATAGTCAAAATCGCGAGTCTGTGATACAATTCGACTGCAACAAGAGTATTTTGTTGGGGGATGGTCAACTATGCGCGAACGGAGGAAGGTTACAGCTTTGGGAAATAATGCAACACCAATGGCATAATGCAAGATCTTTTTAACTTCTCAGAAAAAATAATTATTGATCGGTAGAAGTCTACAATGCATGGAAATGCAAACACAGCATGAACATGAAGGAACAGTCGTAACCCCGCCATCGTTGTTGAAAAGGACCTCGGGAGAGAAAGGGAGGCGCCAAAAACTTATGTGGAGAATCTTTCACCCCGCCAAGTACCCGCTCGCTAGCCTAATGCGTCCAATCATCTCCTCGACACAATTCTATTGAATCCAAACACATAAAAGTGACACCTGGGGGAATGTACGGATTGATTTTTCGATTGTTCCATCTCAACGGAAAACTTAAGCTTCTTCATGTCTTGGCATACCAGTATTGTGACAGCCGCGTGAGAAATTAACTTGCGCATGGCCAGACACTCCCTGCTCTGAGCCCACGAATAACAGTTTGCTCATTCGTTAAAATGGCATCGAATTGGAAGTTATCAACAATTCTGAAGTCACGACCAAGTGGTAGATGAGATATGCAGAGTGAATCGATCAGTGTCAATGTTCAATTTTTCCATCCCTTCCTCAGTGGCGTTGTTAAATTTCTAGAACTGGCGATGTGACACAGCCGCGGCTACATACTTGCTATGCACAGAACTCATTGGCTACACATGGTTTTTTTCGCAGCCACAGGGCAATTATTGCAATCGGCGATGGGATTTGGAAAAATCAGGTCATATACGCATTAAAACAGGTTGCATTCACCAGGTACAGCAAAAATTCACATGCTGCAAGCCCAGTGGTGTGATTTCCCCAAAACCCAGCCACGATGAAACTACCCGATAGGTCAATGAAACTATTCCGACCACGAATGTTGAAATGGCTTCCAGTTATCGTGTCACATTGATCATAGCATTTAAGTATGACGCCTCACGCGATCTTCTAACTTGGAGTATATATAAGTCTTTGATGCTAGGTGCGAAGATAATTTCCAAACCCACACCAAAAAAGTATCATCGATTCACATACCATCAAAACAATACAATCAATAAAAACAACACACCTCAATACTACAATCTTCATATCGTATCACAAACAAAATCACAATGACACGCCCCGGACCTGGAATGAGAGGCTACTCGGATATCATGAATACCAGCGATAAAGAGTTACATGGCAATGGACAAAAGGTCGACTTCCCCCATGAGAACATGGGAGCCCATACCCTCTGGAAGCAGAATTCCGAGGGAGCAAATCCAATATGGCATCTAAGGGTGACAGTGCTCAAGAACGGCGATGCTCGAGGCGATTGTCCAAATCGTGTTTTTGTAAGTATCTTCATTATGTCACCAATGAAGATATTCGTCTACTGACAGTTCTCTCTAGGCATTCGAAACCTTAGAAGATGTCACTCGTGCTATCAATCAAGTCGAAGCGGCTTTTGGAAACACTTTTGACTTAAAGAAATGTGGAATTGATTCTCCAGATGCTATGGGTGGAAGAGTTAATGATGGGAGGAGTGAGAATATAACGATTGAATTCGACTCTAATGTGACGAGGGAATCGTGGGCAGAGTTCCTAGCAAGGTTGAGGGGATTGGAGGATGAGTGGTCACATGCAACTGAGGTTTCGAGTCTCTGACGTGCTGTGTGATTGAAAGACACTTTAGAAAATGAAATGGTTAAAGGCGCGGTGAATTGGAAGGAATGTTGGGAGGCAGGGTCAGTTTTGGAATCACGGGACAGTAGAATGTAAACAGAATCAGGAGAGTTTGGATCAATGAAAAGAATTGAGAACAAAGTCTAATTTGAGACACATGTTGCACCAAAGATTAGTCAAGCCTCAACACAAGAAATCTAATTCCCACACTTCATCGTTAAGACTCGAACTATTCATATATCAAAACGATACAGGTAGTACAACACATTTATGGAAACGAGCCCACAATGCAAGAAGCGTATCTGACATAGAATGCTTGACCTCCACTCCCCCTCACGTACATAGGTAGTTTAAGGTGATGATTTAATAGATGGATTCACATCAACTTTTGAAGAGTAGCAAAAGCGAAATGGTAGTAAAGAGTAATCTCCCAGTGAGAAAATAAGTTGATAAAAATCTGTTATTATGTATACAATGAGCAAGAAATGAAGATTCACTAGACCAAGCATTTTCTTATCCCAAGGCAATTAGTGCTCCAAGCATATGCCCCACCACAGACCCAACGCCGGAAAGTATATTTTGCGCGCGGAAGACCCTGATTTCCGCCCTCAGATCCCTGAAAAAGACCGTGTACCCCGCTTTCCGAATTATGTACATCGATGTCTAGAAGATCTCTGGGTATCCACTCGTGATTCCAACATCAGAACCACCATGCTATTCATACAATATTGATTGACCCTTTTCACAATCTTTTTTCCTTCTCATCCCAGCTTTCTACCAGCACGACTTTCTCATCACTGAACGGGTTGTGAACATACACCTCTTTCTCGTCATAGTATATGGTATCGTTCCTAGGTTCCAGCATCGCACTTCTCATGTTTTGATGGGATCTGCGACGAGACATATTGAGGGGTCTAATTGATATGAAATTAGCATACCGATGTCGAATGATTGGACACAAGCGAGTATACTTACAACGGAGGCAAAGGCTTCTGTTTCTGAACAAGAGCTTCCTGCGGCAAAGGTGGCAACGGTTTATCGTAAATATAAAATACCGTCCCATCACATGGACCTGAATAGCTCAATCGCGATTCCCGGGCTCGAATTGTTGTGGGACATGTTTCTACAGCTAGAGTGGTCCCAGTATAGGCGGAGAAAGTCGAATCACAAGAGTTGCGAGAATAAACTGAAGAGCTTCGGTTGTGTTTGGGGCCGGGCGAATGAGGCACTTGGAGAAGTACTAGGTTTGACATCGCGGTATTTTGTATCTTTCTGGATTAAGTTTCTTTGGTTAGATGAGTTTATCCACTTAGGTAGGTACTGAATATATTTTGAGTTGCTGTAAGCAATCGTCCATAACTCTAAGCTGGGAGGGCTCTGCATCTTATGTATATCCCGGAAGCTGAATACGTGATCTAACATGTCGTACGACGACGTTACAGTAGGATTTTCTCGCACGATCAAGCCGAAATTTGTATGATGTTTGGGGCGCAGAAACAGAATCCTTCATGATGAAATACTCACCACGAAATACTGTAAGTCGCCTTGTGGATGAAGGGGTAGGATTTAAAGTTAAGCTTTGGCGAACGACCGACGACCCGACAACCCTGCATTCCGGGGCAGTCAAATCCTAAATCTCACCCAAATTTTTATATATAGAAAATGTTTAATTGTTTCTGTTTTTTCGTAAGTTCTTTCCATAAATTAAAACGTGGCGTAGATAATGGGGTTGTTTTTGGAGAGGCAGACAAACTTGTTGACGAGTAGGAATATCGTGTTCAAGCCGTTTCTTTTCAATACCTTGAAATTGGTATCGCCACAGTATGAAGCCTAACACGCTTGCAGCTAATGACCATTTTTATATACCTTCCAGAATCCGGGTTTTTACGGCCATCCCCAGATTTGACTTATTTTTAGTATGACAACAGTATCAATCGAGATTGGTTGTGATTCTCTCGTTGTTGTTGGGTTCTCGTTTCCTCTTGTCCTTTTTTGCTGGCTCACATTTTACAATGATGAAGCATCGTAAGATCCCCGTGTGAAATTTCGCCCATCAATTTAGTGAGTAATAATCTGCTCTTGATGTCACCTCGTGGTTAATATTGTGTCATGAGGATCTTTGTGTCTGTTTTCTGTGTACCAGATGGACTTCCTTTGTATCTTCAGTTGTTGAGTTGACAATGACAACATATACCACCTATCGATGTGTTTTTCGACGATTACAATCGTTGAACAAGGCTACTTCATTTTCATTCACGATGGGTAACTGTCTCACTCGTCTAGATGCTGAGATGGTTTCGCCTCCACCCATTTCTGGAAACTGGAAAGATCTTGGGCCTCGAAAAGCTATTCTTCGCAGTTCACAGCATGCAAAGCCTAGGAGAAGATGTAGGAGTTATAGAAACGAAGAGGGGAATAGACTGCTTTTGGCAAGAAGGGAAACATCGAGTTGCATTGAGGGTCTAAACTTTGATTGTGCGGGAAGACCTGTGTAAGTCTATAATGTTCCTGAAAATCTCATGTCTTCTAATCAGTTGATGTTTTTGCGGCGGCTAATCATGAAAGTTGCGTATTAGTTGGAGGGACCCAAGATTGCAGATGCACGACTCCGATGACAGTGATGCTGCAAAGGCTGAGGATATTAAGGAAACACTATAGAGTTTTAAGACCTTAAACTAGTCAATCGAGCCGGCAGATACTTGCGATATGACTTCACAATATGGATCACCTCCCTCCGAGCATAAAGCATTATTTTGTTTCGTCTCTATTGTCTCGAACTTTGTTTCTGTTGCTATTGCATATGTCGTCTTGATCTCTCAAGCTGTACAGAGCTTTCATCTTGATCACATATTTGTTTGCCAATAGAGGTCACGTAATAAGCGACTTCAAAATTCAAATCACACACAAAGAAAACTCTTATAGTGAAAGTAGGCTGTATCATGGTATTATAATAGTTTACCAAGATATCGTTCTATCCTACAAAGCTATACCGTCCAAGAGCCCCAAAGCTGCTTTGTAATACATTCCGCATACCGTTTTGGCATTTATTATCTTAACTCTAGCATTCAAGCTTTGAGTGCCGTTCGCGAGTTCCTATATCCCACTAGCAGCAAGTATCACCGGTTGCTCCAAAATAAAAGCAGGCCCAGCAACAATAGATTCCTCTGTAGGTGCATCCAATTCATCCGCAATAACTGCCAAGATTATACCCTTCAACTCTAGATCAGAAGGAAAAATTGTGCTATTAGTAGCAACATCGTACGGAGCCGATATTATCTCCAACCCGTGAAAGAAAACAGCATAATAATCTTTCCCCTCTTCAAAAATTGGCATCTCAGCCCCATCACTACCTTTCGGCCAGTACACCTCCTCTACAAATGCAGAAGCCATCGACACGGCAGGAAATCGCAATCAAGGCAGAAGAGCCTATGATACCAGAACAGTACAAGAAATACGAACATGTGTTCAAGGAACCAGGGATCCATGAGG
>PQXK01000231.1:376-60172 GCA_004786245.1 Botrytis hyacinthi | reverse complement strand
AGAATTGGGCATCCCGTCCGCTCTGCCATACACAAGCCTCAGATCGGTAGATTAGTAGTTGGGTGGGTGACCACCAGCGAATCCCTACTGTTGTATGTTCTTTTTTGAATTCTTCTAGACTTTTTGTTTTTGCCCATGCTCTCTCTGGTCTTGTCATTCATTTTTGATGGGATGACTGTTCATGATTGAACGCAGTACTACTAAACCTCCTCTGATATCGTTTTGGATGGAAAAATCCCGGTGGTCATGTCGATTGAATATGTGAAAATTCTCTCGAGACCGTCTTTTATGCCATATGTATGTATTGTATCCAGCCCGAATATCGAGCTTTTCTATACATGCTACGCATATCCTAGCTGAATATCTGCACTCTCAAAAGGCCGTTACATCCCCTGTTCAGTCATAGTCCAGAGTACCCTCCTGTTCCACCGACACCTGAGGAGGACAACAAACAAATGGAAAAAAATAAAGATCGAGGGAAAGCATGAGACAGACTGTGTGGTGTTTCAATAGTACGATTGTTACATGCAAAATATACTTTGAAAAGCCGTATGCCTCATTTGAGCTTCGCCCTGACTTGATTCCTTCTGCTTTGCATGATCATATTGATGGGAGTCCAAGTCCAACATTCCATACTTTAATCCTTTTCCCCCTTCTTCCTTCCACTGTGAGATCAGCTTGATCAACCTCCTTCTTTCAATCTAGTAGTTCTGCTCGAGGCCACTCAATATCTCAACTATAACCTTGAACCCGTTCTCCAATTCCTTCCGGTGCTTGGTCGAATCCTCTTGCTTCCTAATAGTTTTCCCTTTATTCGTTTCCGCAAGAGTTTTGTGGCTCTGATCAATGGCATATTTCTTCCTCTTGGTGGCCCAGTCTGCGATTGTAGCTTTTGCAAATACACACTCATCGTACCACCTCTTTTCCTCATCCACTTCCTGTTATATGCGAGCCTCTTTGGACGGATCCGAGTCGTATTTCTCCTGCTAGTTATTTCGCACATGAAGGCGCGCATGTCAACAGCTTTCGTATGTTCCACTTGGATGACCACATGGTATCTATTCAAACTATTTGGTTTCGTCCATGTACTCGTGAAAGATGGCGGTTGCATGTCGATGAGGATATCGGTCCAATGAGTTCTAGTTGTCCGTCTTCTCGTGATTAGGTGCGCTGGATTGAATGAATGCGATTGTTCCTGTACAAAATAGCCCATATTCCGCCTCTGAAACCATTCTTAATTATGTTGTTAACAAGTCCATTGATCAATTCATTCAGCCATTGCCAAAGAAAGTCATTACATCGCCATGTGTTTTGTATGTGGATGTTAAAGCCATATCAACGATATCCACAGGAACCTCCGTGGCAGATGTACACATATACTAAGCATTTATGTAGGAGATGAAGATGCATGTTGACAGAGTACATTTCCTCTCTACTCACGCGTTGCCTCGGGGAGGGGGGGAGTTTCATTGGGATTCTGCTTTTCATAATCTTGGATTGCATCATGAAAGTATTGGCCAGCCTCTGGCCTTATCAACATGGCATGAACTTTAGAGATAAGTGAGGCGTGCTATGAGACTTTTCCTGGCAATCTCGCAGATATCAAAATAGTTGGATTGTCGTCGTTTCCAAGGTTCGTGAAGCTCACTTGTTGCGCCACATAGACTTGCATTAGCCACACTTCCAACCCCGCACGAAAAATTCAGGATCTCAGTTTTCTGTACAAACGCATTCATAGACAGTTTGTTGTGATATTCTTATATGTTGACAATCTTGTTCTTAAATGTTTCAAAATATTGATATTGAGATGATTGTTGTAGTCAACGACTCAATGCCTCTTAATCGCCGTGGACAGAACTTCAGTGGCAACCATAAGAAGAAGTCTTCCTCTCTATTTAGAGAGAATCAACCTTCTAATGACAAGGAGCTTTTCATTGAGACATAATCTTTTAGAAAGTTGTTGATACAATAAATGTCAAGGGACCAGTGACCTTGATACGAAATTTCTAAGAATGAAGGCTAGTGGCGTATGAAGTGAAGAGGCAGCGAAGAGATGACTAAAGGAATGAACGGAGAATTGATTCTTTTGATTGGTCTCACTTGATGTTTATTGATTTGATAGCAAGGGAGCGACATAGTCGGCGTCTAGGTTTCAGAGTCTTAAGTCTCTTTTCAACAGTGGCAGAAGAGTCTTGCAAGATCGATTGTCCTGGCATTAAGAGTATCACTCCATGCTTTCAAGCCATGACCTACGTTCATCAGGAACGGTGTAAAGAGTTTGTACATTCAAAATTTTCCTAAGCTGGACAAGAACTAATTCATAAATATCCCAATCTTCGGAAGTATCCGAAAGTTTAGAATGAACTTGGAAGCGTGGGATGCGAACAAACCGTTAGTCATATTCATCAGTTGAATTATAGTGGCATCAAACCTTGAACCAGGCATCCGCCAGCTGTATCCTGTTGCAGTTCACATCTTATTGGATTCAGATGTGCAGTTACCAGCTCAGATTGAGCTTTTTTGCGAAGCCAAAGGTGGCAAAGAATCTTTATAATGCGAATTTCAAAAGCACAGCAAGACTGAAGGACTGAGATGAATTTAATATCCACTGGTCAATCCATACTTAATTGAAGTTGATTAACTGGTCAGGTCTCTGGCATTTACCCCACTCTCGTTTTGAACTCGGTTTCATGCGGATATCGAAATGCTTCAAGTCAAGTGTGGTACGGATAGCAATCTCATAATACATCTACGCTGAAAGTAGTAGGCATCTAATAACGGCAGCATGACTCAGATCACTCAGTGTATACTTCTAAGAATGGTATGGCTCAATATTCAAAGGTGTTTCTGATCAGATGAATCCTTTTGGCGTTCGGTCAAGAGTCATTGCCAGGCCCAAGAAAGGCCATTTCCTCAACAATGCTATGAAAAAGCTGTGAGATTGGGAGATCAATTTAATGCCACCTTTGAGATAGTTATTGGTGACTGCGTCCAAGTGCTGCGATAAAAGCTATGAACCACGATGAAACAACGCTGAACAAGCTTAAGTACAATTTCCTTTAGCCTCTACGAACATGTATAGAGTCGTCAGGAGAGAAGGTGAACGATGAAAAAAGTATACATCTATTATTCGATCGTTAGAAACAGAGATGTTATTAATAGAATTCTTACCTTATTTTGTGCATGGTGAAATGAGTGATCAACGTCCCTTCCCCATGTTCTTTTTGTCAGAATACGTGGAGTCAGCAACTCCTTTCATCGAAGTAATGGATTACTTATTTATTGATAGTTAAAAGAAACGTCAAACCCATTAAAATTGGCTCAGTTGGAAAGCAAGAGTTGCCAAATCATATATGAAGTGATGGCCTACATTTAATGGCTTTCCCGGCTGGAGTCTGACAGTCAGAAATTGTCAACCCTTGAAGCCAATTGAAACAATCTGAGGATTTGCAATACTGGTTTCATCTCGAAGTTTGACATTTTTCTCTGATATTAATAGCTTACTCAAATTTTAGTATGGCGGCCTAGCTTCAAATCACGAATTAGCATGAGTAGATCTAGAGCAACTTCGTAAATTCCATTACGATGCCTAATAGTATGCAAGTTTGTAGAGGTGTAACATCGCGTTCCTATATGAATTTGATTCACACTTTATTCTTGATTGTTATAGTCACGAAGTTTAGTGATGTGGTTTTTGTTGATAACATGGCAACGGCACAAGTGTCCTTGGATTTTGGACACTGTGCTCATAGCAATAGTATAGAAGATTAATTAAAAATAATAAAATAATGGAACAATGGTATACACTCCGAACGTCCCAACTAAACCCCACAAATCAAACAATACTCAAAGGGTCTGCCCTATGCAATCTAACTTGTACCCCGTTCTTACTTCGATTTGTCACAGTATGGTGAGATAGAACTGGGCCCGGTTTTTCTAAATTCTCTATCCGATCATACTTTTGCAGAAATCTTATGATGATATATGAAGTCTCAGTCAAGGCGAATTCCTCTATCAATGCGAATTAGTTGTCTGCAAATTTTGATGTCTCAAAGAAGGGTAAACTTACGACCGATACATTTCCTTGGACCTCCGCCGAAAGGAATATATTCCCATGCAGCTCTTCTTCCTTCCCATCTCTCGGGCCTAAACTTGTCTGCATCCTCGCCCCAAATATCTTTCCTATATTGCATCGCGTACATCGATACCAATACTCTTGACCCGGCTGGCAAAAACACAGGCTGTGTACCATCAGGGCCTCCTCCACGTGGTAAAACGGTATCTTGATTACAAGTGCGATCGTTCAATGGGATAGGTGATCCAACCCGGTACGACTCGTCAATCACATGTTGCAGATATTTACAAGATCGCAGATTTTGAAACGAGATCGCTGAACCGTATTGACCAAAATCAGAGAGAATGATGCTTCGGAGTTTGGAGTAGACATCTGGATTGCGTGCAAGAAAGTAAAATATCCATCCGAGTAGTGTACCAGTTGTATCACGACCAGCATTGAGTACCTGCAGTGTTTCGTAGCGAAGCTGAATTGGGTCTTGATTTACCTTGGCCAATTCTTGCAAAAGTGAAAATGGCTTTTTCTCTGAACCTGGTTCGGAACTCTTTTCGTCTTGGGCTTTGCTGAGGCATTCTCCCACAAATTTGTCGACCATTCGATGTACCTCGTCGCGATGGTGATTAAAGTTGCGGCCTTTGACAAATTTATTCCACTTACCAGCAATACCTTTCATGAATAAAGTTTCTTTTCCGGCATCAAGATGACGTCCGAAACTACGAAAATCTGTGTCTTCCGTACTGTTTGTGGGGCTTGAACTGGATATATGACCGGGCTCATTACCGGATTCTTGAGAGTGTACAGATTTTCCATAGAGGAACTCAGTTGCAACGTCCAACGTCAAATTATAGAACAGAGGGCCTAGATCGAATTTTTCTGTCCAGCCATCTTCGGTATCTTGAAATTCCTGTCGAGCAAACAGTGCCTGGACGTGTCGCTCTTCGAGATCGAGATCCGATACTTTGAATCTAGAGAACTGCGGTCGTACAAGCTGTCTGGAGTGTTTCCATGCATCACCTGGAGTTGGAGAATTAGCAAGCTGATAACAAGTCTTTCATTATCGAATTCAAAGTAACATACCCCGAGAAGTAAATATAGCATCACCGAGAAGCGGACTCCAAATCTCCCTCCTTTGTGGTCCAATATCCCATCTCTTAGCGTCAGTTTGCAGGATGAATTGCACTAAGCTTGGATCTCTTGTGATAATAATCTCAGTGTCCAAAACCATTCCCCTCACAGTCAGAGTGTCCGGTGATATCGAATCCAGAAGTTCCTTGAACCATATAGCGCTCCTTCCTTCACGCTGTGCTTTCATCGCCCCGATGACACTCATGATACCGAAAGGATCGCGTCCAGACACTGTTGGGGGAGGGGCACAGCCATGTCGTTTAGAGTCTTGAAGACGTTTTCGTTGAGTGAGGTATATTGAAATGCATTTGAAAAGGACGGCAAAAGTGCCAATATACAAAGAAAGGGAAAAGATATACATGAATTAATGATTTGATGATATTTCATTGATCTCAAGTATTCGAGAATCCTATCAATTCAAATGGTGTTTGTCAATGGAGCACAACAGAATGGTAAGTAGAAACTTATTAGGAGGCACTTCGATTAGACCAGAAATTAAACGAAAGTTGAGGAAGTACACACATGCATGAACTGGTCATTGCGAGGATCTTCACGAGTAGGATAAAGTGAGCTAATTTTAATATTTCCTAAACTCTGCATGATAAATGGGCGTTATTAAAACGCTATTCCAGTGCCATTTTTAACAAATATAATATTTCGGAATTTTTATAAGCTTCATTGAAAGGCCTAGTTAGGGTATCGCTAGCGCGAGTAGATCATACACTCGGAATGACGGCCAACAATAAGCTAATTTGGTTTGTCACTAGTACGCCAATTATTGAAAAGAGGGCTATGCTAAGCTAAGTAGGAATTATCAAGGGTTATGGATAGACGTGTTTCTACAAGTGAGATGCCTGGTAAGATGGTGTGCGTTGTCAATACTGCTGTGCCAGTCCACCGTCGAATTCCCCAGCCGTAAAGTTGTAATAAGACCGAGAGTTACCCAGAGAATTCATATTCTATCTGAAATCAATTACATGCCATCTTATTGATCAAAAACCTGCTTCCACAATTCAAATCTGTACTCTGCATCGAAATCATGAACAAATCACCATACACCCTCTCCCCACTCGACTACCTATCACCACACGTGCACGTCCCCAAATTACTCTATTTCTCCTCTGATTCAAACCCCCAAGCGATTATTCAAACTCTTAAAGATAGCCTTTCAAAAACTATATCAGCGTTCCCTATCGTTGCTGCATCTGTTGGGCCTTACCGAGAACCAAATTTTCAAAAAGGCTCACTTGCTGTGCAAGCTCCTTATTTCAGTGTCGATGAAATTCTTTCGGTGAAGGATCTCAGTTTTAAATATGACTTTCAAAGCATCCAAGCCAGCGGATTTCCCACCGATGCAGTTGATGGCGATGTGCTACCAGATGTTGTAAGAAAAAACGCTCAAGTTTTTCTTGCGCAAGCAAACATCATCCGTGGCGGCGTTGTATTGGTTTGCGCAGTGCATCATTGTGTTATGGATGAGGCGGGAATGTTTAATCTTTTGAAATTGTGGTCTACATTCTGTCGCGGGGGAAATGGCAATGCATTGGTGACTGACGAATGGATTGACAACTCTGCTCTGTTGCAAGGACAGGGAACGGGAAGATTGGAGGATTATCCAGAATACAAACTGTTGCCAGAGGATTTATCTTCCACCCCATATGTTTCAGTCGCCTCAGATGTGGTGGGAACGGCTCTATTTTTCTTCTCAGACGATTCTTTGCGACGCCTGAAAGAGCTGGCCAATAAGGACTCGAATGATTTATCTTGGGTCTCAACAAATGATGCTTTGGTCGCACTCATTTGGTCTAGGATAACTGCGGCACGTTTAGCTACTTTAAACTCCGTCGAGCCATCTACGTCTTCAGTATTCGTCATGACTGTCAACGGACGCAACCGTCTTCAACCCGCTATGTCCCCTACTTTCACTGGAAATGTTGTATTGATTGCCAAATCTACTAGTACATTCTCCGATCTAATATCAAAGTCCACAAATACTACAGATATTGGAGCCATTGCACGCATCGTTCGCAAATCAGTGAATGACGTTGATGAGGCGAGAGTTAAGGACGTGATCAAAGCAATCCAGAAGGTGTCGGATCTTAACCGACTAGAACCAAGTGGGTATGAGTCCTACCAGCGTAATCTTGGGTGCTCATCTTGGTCAGGACAGCAATATTACGGCTTAGACTGGGGAACCAACCTCGGTGGTAAATGTAAAAGGTTTAGGTGGAGAAGTTTGAAGACTGATGGTGCCTTTGTGATTTTCCCGAGAATTCCCGGAGGCGAGGGAGAGAAGACTGGGGAGGGGGGTTTGGAAATTTGCATGGGCTTGCGCAGAGAATGTTTGCTGGCATTGAGAGAGGACAAGGTTTTTGGTCAATTCGCGGAGTGGAGGTGCTCTTGAGGGTCAGGCTTTGGGCATATCATCTTTAGCCTTTTTCTTTATCAGCTTGTGGTATCCAGTAATCTTATTTGAAATGATGTACACCTTGAAATTATTGATTATAGAGTTGATGCTGGCGATTCCTACAAAGTACATTATTCGCCAACATGATAACCTACTTCGCGAAATATACACTCATGTCCTGTTGAAGTGAATACAAAATTATTCTCTCAACACAATATGACTTTTCAAAAACTTGTTCCTGAACTTAGACGAGCTACGAATAGTCTATCGCCTAATTGCGTTTATGATGTCCTCCGGGAGTAATTCAAGATGCCGATTGACAATCGACAGTAAGGATCCTTCGATAAGTTAGCCGACGATCTCTTGGATCCACTTAACTATCCATAAATATGATATAAACTTTTTTAGCGGGGAAAAGGATCGAGAGATCCTCAATATCAGTCACCGTATCAGTATCATTGTCGTCTAAGAAGGGAAATTCAACATGCGGACGAGATGGTGGCGTTTAAAGTTCATCGACACCGCGGATTCCGACTTTCCGCAAGATAGTTCAGACAGGACGATTCGATCTAGACAACAATTGTTCTATAACGTGAACTACAGAGTAGAGTAATCAAATTTGACTCATGCAGAATCACCAAAGATTGCGATTTGCAGAATCTCTCTCGTTCTGGTACAGTATGTCTTATGTGTGGTCCTTTGCTATTGCATAGAATTTTCCGAATTGGTGGGTCTTTAGCGGTGACGACGAATCTCTGTCCGTGCTTTGGTGGGGCAGCTGAGGGAGCGCTAGCTTCGCTGTCCCTGACTTGACCAGATTTCGCTTGGCCTAACATCGCCAAGATTGAAATGTCCGAATGCGATCGTCTCACGTGACCGTATTGAGATCGTTGTCAAACACACTAAGGTAATTCTGTGGCATTCCAAGCGGTCGACAAGGAGTTCATTGATGTTAGTTTGGAAAGACTGCTAAATGAAGGTGAGCTTAATGTTTGCTCCGTTATATCCACAATTGCTTGATTCTGATCTGCCGATCTCCCTTTCGCATCTAAGATCCGGCGGTAGGGAAAACTTTACTCGCTCAGCGGCCTTCTTGGGAACACCAGACTTCCTTTCGGGGTCTCTTGCTGTCTCAGAAATGGTAGATCAGTATGATCAGCAGATTGCGGGAATCCTGGTTGAATAATCGGTCAGTCGCCAGGATTGTGGTATATATCTTCATTCTCATTGCATTGGAAATCGAATACTTCATCAAACACTTCACATTCATTCATCAATCACACTCATTTAGCAAACTATCCACTCATTAATTCAACCCACCACAATCAATCATCAAACCAACCCGTTTACTCAAAACCCCAAACCGAAAACATGCAATTCTCACGTATCTCTGCTCTCGCTCTCGTCGTTGTCCTTGCGGACTTCAGCATTGCTCTTCCCGTCAACAAGGGCTCATCGATTGCCGATTTAGGCCAACTAGTTCCAGCGGACGCCGCCAACGTGAGTAAAATTTCAAATAGAATTATTGAGAAATTGTTTCTAACAGATTGATCGACAGGTGATCCCTCGCCATGAAGGAAACCCCGGATACGAGGCTGCTCAAGCAGGAGAGGGTCCATTGGCCCCAGCCCACCCAACTGAGGTCCACCCAGCTCCAGTCCAACCAGTTATGGTTCACCCAACTCCAGTTCATCCAGCTGCAGTCCACCCAACTCCAGTCCACCCAGCTCCAGTCCACCCAGGTACTGTTCAACCTGGTGATGCTCAACCCGCCGGTGTTCAACCTACCGATGTCCAAACCGCTGATGCCGACCCTGCCAACATTCAACAAACTGGATTTCACCCAACCGTCAACCACGCGGAGCAAGTACAGAGTAACCATGGAAATTCTTTGATCGATTTGGAGCCCCAGGTTCTTATTCCTATTGATCTCGACTGCGTAGGAATCGCTGTCTGCAACCCAGTTACAGTCAACAGAGAGGGAAGCACCAGTGCATAAGCTGGCACGGCAGCTATGCATTGATCGCGCTTCACTGGGGCGGGGGAGAATGATGCCGAGGTCTTTGAAAATATATAGCAGGGAATGAAGCCTGCATGTCAGTTGAGATGATATTTGAAATTTGGGGAGAAAACTTTTTGGCGAGATGACTTTTGTGGAGATTTTCAATTCTAATATATATACATTTTTACCTTTCTGAAATTGCTTCTGTCCACTACCCCAAGTTTTTGATGTCATGAACTTCCAATGTTTAAGAAGCATTTGAATTGCTTGTGTTGCAAAGTGAGAGTTCCGAATTCTTTGAATTTGCAGAAGTAGGAACATTTGACAAGGTCAAGTGCCTAGCACACTCTACCTATTCTGACTTCTATCATTGAGGATAGGAAGAACCATGCTCTTAATCATTCAACAAAGCGTATCTGTCGGGCAAATGGTCATATAGCCCGCTCTCTCCCGACTATCGTGCGCAGATGACGTGGGTGATAGAATTCTACGTAATATGGAATAAAGGTACCGCATTTGAATATTCCCTGGTCATACGAAGAGGGCGGTTCGCGACCTCGAGAAAAAGTCGGACACCAAAATTCTATACCTCAATTAGAATTTAATATCAGAAATAAAAGAAACAAAACAATTTTCTTTTTATAATTTCAAACATCAATAATTTGTTAAAGAAAAAATCTAGAAATTTAATTCTAACCAATCCAAATATATAAGAAAATTTAAATCAGGTTTGAAAAAGATTGATTTCTAGATTTCCTTTCATTTTTGTGGGTTTGGTATCCCGCTTTTTCTCGATGTCGGAGGGTTATTTAATCTGCCCAATATATCAATCTTAGATTGTCGACAGATGATATGCAGAATAATGATTGCTCATTAGATTTATTACAATCAATCCGAAGTCAAGACAAGATGTTTCCATTGTTTTTATGAAGGAATTGTAGCTTTTTAGCATTGAAATCAGAGACGCTTCTATACATCTAAATCTAAGTTAAATCGATTTACTTTTTAAGCGGCTTTCAGCACTTCAATTTATAGAAGAAAACATGTATTTTGTAGGGATTATATTACAGAAAGGCTACGGTACGTAAACTATGACCAGAACTCTTACAAGCAAGAGTCTTCGTGAAAAAATCTATGTAAAAATTAAAATGATTCTGTACCATCTCCTAATTTTCCTTCATGTCGACTGACACTGACATCTTATCACTTATAAAACAACTTTAGATGGCAGTAACCTTGACTTGAAGACCATCTCTTGGTCTCAAAACCAATCTCCACATCTTCAAGTCCTCGGGGTTCTCCACGCTCTCATCACGCTCAAACTTGTACATGCTCAATAAACAACATATCAAAACCTTCATTTCAGTCTCTGCAAATTTGCGTCCAATACAACCTCTGGGGCCTTGCAAAAAAGTCATGAACGCATTGGCCGTGAAAGTAGAAGGCAATTTGTTCCAGCGATCAGGGTCAAAAACGTTGGCTGTAGGACCCCAGTACATAGGAAGATGGTTGACAGTGTTTGCGAGAATATAGATGACCGTACCGCCTGGAACTGTGTATGGGCCCAATTTATCGTCTTTGAGAGATTGTCGGACTGTCATTGGGATGGGTGGAATGAAACGGAGAGATTCACGGCAGACATTGTCGAGGTATGGTAGAAGATCCGCATCAGTCTTTTCGACGCTTCCTTCATAACGGGATTTTTGATCGAATAGGAAAGGCATGTGCTCGCGGATCTCAGCTCTGAGTTTCTCTTGAATTTCCGAGTGAGTTGAGAGAAGATGAATTGTCCATGCTAAACCTGTTGCTGTTGTATCGTGGCCTGCTCCAAGGAAAGTCTGTGGACAATGTATATTAGCCTTCCGCAATATTATGAGGAGTTGTTTACGACTTCTGCTTACCATGATTTGATCACGCATAGTCTCGAAAGATAAACCTTCTTCACCGGCTTCCTTCATCTTCAAGTTGTCCTTGGCGATCAATGCGATGATGTCCTTATGGTTAGTTCTCTGAGCAGCTTGTTCTTGCTTCTCGTCAATGATATCTGTTGCAGTCTTGAGAATAATCTTTCGCGAACTCTCCATATCACGGTTCATCTTGGCGGGAATGTACTTAGTGGATGGAATAAAGGCTTGGAGACCGTGCAAGATACGGGATCCAATGTCGAAAGCAAAGACAAGTCGGTACGCCTCACGAATTTCAGCTTCGGGATTCTCGAGAGAGTTGATGTCAACACCAAAGCCAGCGGCACCAATGATGTCAAGTGTAGTGCGGTTCAACCATTCCAGAACCTCAAAAGGCTTACTCTTTACCGAGTCAGCGTCCATTTCTTCCTTCCACAGCTTGGTGAGAAGCAATGATTTCTGCCAAAATACTGGGTAGAGCGCTCGAATCGATTGGATGGAGAAACCGGGTGTTAAGGACTTTCGTTGATGGATGTGCTCATCTCCCTCGGCAAGAAGTACACCTTCTCCAAGAATTCTGACCATCCACAACTTCGCGCGCACTGGCTTGGGATAGTTGTATGGATTTCTGGTTGTCATCTACGAGTTCATGTTAAAGATTGTACAAAGTAAGTCATGCTGATCTATCATACCTGCTTGATTGCATCGTCATCTACCACTGAAAGACGTTCAGCTCCGAAAGGAAAGAAGTATCTAATAATTGGGCCGTGGGTTTGATGCCATTCACGCTGGCTGACACCAATCTCAGTGCTGATAATTTCAAAGAATTGACCCCAGAGAGGAAAGCCAGGGACGGTGGGAACATGTCGCAGCTCGGAAATATAGAACGGGAAGATATAACTGATATAAAAGACATATGTTGGTATGAAGACTCCGAAAACAATTTGAAGTGAGTATAGAGTGCTCCACGAGGAGTTCTTTGATATCAGGAGTGCAATCAATGCCGCTGCCCCAGAAAGGGAGGCGAAAGATACTTCGATAGCCATATCGTTGCTCAAAGCAAAGTGTTGTTGAGTTGAGAAGTAAACGACAAGACAAAGACCGGAATTATGTCACTGATGAATGAATTCGAAATGCTAATGAAATTATTCACCGTCCATACTTGTGGATCGTAATCTTAACAACACTTGGTGTATCTTAGCCAGAATGCTCGAAAATGTTGATCTCATTGATCGTCATCACACCTTTACGATCGAATCTATCTAAAATTCTCCACAAATATTGCAGAAGTGCATTCCCAAGAATGTATCAACTACTAATAACTTTCAATAGACGGTAAACGATCTATCTGGCTAACATGTCGAACAATGCCAGCACGATATGTACACATCCTTGCTTGACACGCCAAAATTGCTGTCTTAACTAATTACTCGGCGTGATCGAATCTCGTAGGGTGTGGGTCAGAGACTTCTTTGTGGAGATGTGCAAGAAGCATTCTATCAATATGAGTTTATCGAAATGGTTCTAATTGACTCAAAAGGAAAACTTTAAATCTTCGAGAAAAGAATAACGTGAAACAGCCGTCCCGCTTGTGAGAATTGGATTAGTATTGTCCCCACTGTTGTTGCTGATCTACAAGCACTAATAGAAATTTCAACGTGAGCGGGAAACAGACAACCGAAATGAGTAAATTGCGCGATCATCAAGATTCAAGATAGGCGAAAGGTACCCGCAAAAAGCTTATCTTTACTTAGACGTCCCCAACAGAACCCCCTACGACACATCATTTATGGATCCTCACTACTAACCAATGCGGAGCTAGTCCGTGTACTTCGGAGAAATTCACGATTCGATCATTTCTATGCACGCCAAGTGGTAGCAATAATTCGAAGCTTGAAACGACTGGAAGCTCAATTTGTTTCCCCAAATCCGTCGTTGCACTTGCCGTCGCCCCTGATAGCGGCCATTCATCATAGTGACAAAGCTCCGCTTCATGGCGAAAGTTAGCCAGGAAGTAGACTTTGCGTACCCATGGAATTGAAAGTAGTTTTCAAACTCTCAATCACTCAGCTCGAGATTTTGGCTCAGATCATCCGTACTACAAATTCTAGTCTTGATTGTGATCGTCATCACTAGTCCGTAGAAGTTTTCAAAGTTTTGGATGTATGAGAAACGGCATTTCAACTGGGATTAGCACCATCCTCCCTATCTTTTGAAAGAAGCAAAATTCTTTAAGATATAATCGTTAACCCTTAAAATAACAAAATTCTTTTTGACATCAGAATTCCATCTTGAATCTCATTCTTATCTCACACATTCTTTTCTCACGAGTTGCGACAGCATCAGCCAATATGTCAAGCAGTACACTTCTTTTGCCGCTGAATGGAGCCATCCAGTTCTCCCCATGGGAAGCCTTCGATAAGCTCTGGACGTCGATCGCAGGATATCCTGCTGAAGACTTTGAGTTCATTCCAGGAAAGACGCCAATGGCTACGTTGAAAGGAACTCTTGCTACAATAGCTCTTTACTACGTAATCATCTTCGGTGGTCAAGCATGGATGAAGAACCGTCCAGCATATAAACTGAATGGTTTGTTCATGGCACACAACTTGATGTTGACTGTCGTAAGCGGTTCATTGCTTGTTCTGTTTGCGCAGCAGCTCATTCCAAGTCTGTGGAAAAATGGCTTGTTTGATGGTATCTGCGGTGGAACTGGATGGACCAAGCCATTGGTTACTCTCTACTACGTATGTCAATGTTCCCAAGACTTGAAAGAAGATCAAACTAATGAAGACATACAGTTGAACTATATCACCAAATATGTGGAGTTGCTTGATACCGTTTTCTTGTTCCTCAAGAAGAAGCCTTTGAGTAAGTCATAACCAAACCTGAACTTAGGCAGTGCTTATTGTTATACTAGCTTTCCTTCACTGCTATCACCACCCAGCAACAGCTCTCTTGTGCTATACTCAACTTGTTGGACACACTCCAGTATCCTGGGTCCCAATCACTTTGAATCTTTCCGTTCACGTTGTGATGTATTGGTACTACTTCCAGAGTGCACGTGGAATCCGCATCACCTGGAAGGAATGGATCACCCGCATGCAAATCACCCAATTTGTCATTGATCTTTTCGCAGTTTACGTAAGTCTTAAAATCAGGAAACAAATCTCGTACTGACCTTTCTCCAGTTCGCCACATATAACTACTACGCTAGCACTTATCAACCATATTTCCCCCACTTCGGAACATGTGCTGGTGAGCCATTCGCTGCTTTCGCTGGATGTACCATTTTGAGCTCCTACCTCTTTCTTTTCATCTCCTTCTATCTTGCCACATACAAGAAGACTACAGTGAAGAGAACCGCCGTCAAGGCCCAGGATGTTAAAACTGTAGTAAAGTCATAAACGCTGAAGTTTTAAGCCACAAAGCCATCAACTGAGGGGCTTTCTGTCTTGTACTTTGGGGGATCTTTGTAGAAGCCACGTTTCAGGAGGTGTTGGGAATAAATTCGAGAAGCAGTTCTAATGGGCAGTGGACGGTGAAGTTTGTATTTGATAAGTTTTATTTGGTAGCATAATGTATATTCTCCCCGTGAGAGCTTCGAATGTAAGAATAGAAAACAATTTTAATCTCTGGAATTTTGCACCATGGTGACAAGTAAAATAAAATCTTTTGTGTAATCCGATTAGATAATGCGGTGATATCATCCTTCGGGTTGACAATAACTAGTTCCTTCGCTAACTCTAACACCCTCTACCTGGTTCCGGGAACATATCCATATGCTCGAGCGGTTGATACAGGTCTTGGCAACAATCATTTGCACTGACTCCAACGAACTGCCAGCTTTCGCAATCTTGTCAGCCCTAAATCAAAGCAACCATACGGGTGGGTCTCAGAGAATAAACTAGCCCAGAAAGGGTATATGAATCAAATATAATGTCTTTTGATTCCTGTAGAGGTATGGCCGGCCCAATTTCGGTTACACCGTAGTCAGTTTAGTCTTTTTTATACCCACTATCGAGCCAGTAATTGATTCGGACCTCTGATATATTAACTTTTTCGGCCACGTCCAGGTTTTCTGTGTAGATCTTTATACTATTAACACATAGTGGTTTCACGCCGGATCCCGAATGGGAAACGAAAGAGACCAGCACTAGTGCATTGGAGTTTAAACTAATGCAAGAGCCGCAGGAAACTGGAATGATGCATCCTCACCCAGCCGTCTTCATTTCACTAGCGTGTATGACGATCAACCTGGCGAGGTAGATCTTTGATTTTGGTAATAGACATTACGAAGAAGATCTCTGCATGGAAGGCCATCGTGCTCAATTTCCATGAAATCTTGGTGAACTTTAAAGATCATAAACTCACACGAATATTGAGTCTATCTGAGCGCCATCTACGACATGTATTAATAGAAGTTCAGGCTAGCTCTTACCATTTGCAGTGTTGGCGGTGAAATCAAGCATTTCAGTAACAGAAAACAGAAATGATTTCTTCTTTCTCTTTTCTATGATCTCATTTTCTTTACACATGTCAAATATTCTAGGGTAATATTCTGCACCGCAGAAATCTTCATTTTCAGCACCTCTTTCACTATCAGACTTCAAAATGAACAACTTTACAGTCAATGGTACAGCCACGCACCTGTACACCGGGTTTGCAATTCAACCTTTCTTCCCAAGCAGCAAAACTCTTGTCTGGGCTATCATTACGTACTCTTTACACATTCTTCTGAGATGTTTAGATTATGTTTATACATCGCTGACAGTATGGAAGCTCGCTGTCTTTTTACTAGCGATTGGAAATTTCAAGACTCTGCCATTAATTTGGCATTTACGTATCGTCAACGCCTTTCGATTCTGTCTTCGCTCACAGCGGCCAAAAGTTAAATGTGGACCACATCAGCTTTTCCAGCCCTTGATCACTGAGTCGCATGCTCCATTGATGGAGATTGACTTGAACCTCCACAGTAAGTTGTAAATGCTATTGTTTCTCCAGGTGTATAGTTACTGACTCCCCTTAGAAAGTAACAGTTCCTACTTTTCAGATGCTGACGTAGCTCGAACACACTTGTTTTGTACACTATTCTCCGAGGCCATCGAACAGATGAGAGGTGGAACAGAGGCAGTCACAGGATCGAAGGGACCTGTTTTCGGCATTGCTTTGGGAGCAGTAAATTGCAATTTCAAGAAGGAACTCAAGCCTTATGAATCATATGAGATGTGGACAAGAATTCTATCGTGGGACGAAAAATGGATATGGACTGTCACACATTTTGTTCGAAAGGATGCTTCAAAACCAAAGTCATACACCCTCTATCCACAGCAGAAATCGGAAGAAGAAGATGAAAAACGCAAGGAATTGGATCCAAGAGCCGGCGTTGTCGCATCCTCGCTTGGCAAATGTGTTTTCAAGCAAGGTCGCAAAACAATCAGTCCTGAATTTATGATGAAAGCTTCTGGACTGCTTCCGGATGATCTTCAGAAAAATGAAATGGATGCGCAATTGAATGAAGAAATCAAATCAGGCAACTTTGAAAAATGGACACATGCAAAGATCGAGGAAGAGAGGTTAAGGGGAAAGAAAATCGCAGACACTTTGTCTGTCGAGAGCCAGCAAGAGTTGGAGGCATCATTCACTGGTGAATCTGAGGCATTAGGAAGACATACTGATGGTACTGGCTTAGTTGGTGTTTTCTCTACTCTTGCTCAATTGGCGGGGCTGAAGAGGAACCAAATCTTATGAGCTACCAGTGCTCATGTGTTCTGGATATAAGGTTTTCATTGCTGTCTGTACATATTATAATTTTTAATCTGCCGCGTACATAGACAAAAATTGCAGCACATTTGTCACATGGTGTTGAAATGACTTCATCTTCACACGTTGAATGAAGTTTTGTCTGTTGGAGATCAATCCATACGTACAAAAGAAGCTTTTGTCACAGCGTCGGCCCATCGAAAATTCGGGTCGTGATTCAAATAACCTAAAATGTTTAGTTAGCTGAGATGTCACAGACCAATTTCTCCGGTAAAGATCTACATCGAGAAACCCAGTTCTCCTCCCGAATGGTGCCGGATATCTGTGCTAGTTCGTAGCCCGCATATCTACAATAGTATATATTGTTGATCGGCAATTCCGTATCCGCAACTAATGGTTTACCTACGTAATCAACTATACCCGATATCTCACATCGTAATTTGGATTGTAGTGAACAAAGGAGTTGAAACAACTTGACATCGACATTAATATCAAAAAATACCACGAAGGCATCCCCTGGAGATGCAAATATGGGTTCAGACGGTGAAGCGAGCTCTCCAATTGAAAATGCAGCACCAAATACAGATTTAGTGGAAGAACTTGACTTTTCGCGTCAAATTTTCCATGTACAACCGTCATCTGAGACTACTCTAGATGACAGAGGACACCAATCGGTTTTGAATGAGGCCAATGGACTCTCTCATCATTCAGATACTGCTAACAATCAACAAGCAGTAAATAAAGGATCTGGTGGGCAAGAAGGTTCTAAGGATAATGTGGAAGATATCGAAGATGGAACTAAACCTCAGCTCGCAGAAAACACGTTTGGAAAAGCAGAATCACAGTTGGGTCGCAACAGGGAGATACCGACAGAGGAGTTGAATTCTCAACGAAGTCTTCAACAACCGGAAGAACATAAGCCAAGGGACTCCCACGATTCATTTAACAACCCCAAAGAAAAGTCGCGCCATGTGAGCTCAGATTCGCGTCCCTCTACCATGGAGAGTACGAAAGCAGGCTCTGATTATGCAGGATTTGATTCTATCGCGCAGTTGGAAAAATCATCACTCGAGGAGGAAAGTACACGGATATTACGACCCAGCATGTCTCGTGGGACACGAAAATCTTCGGACAATGATACGAACAAAGCACCCCGAAATAATGCTGCCCTGAATGAATTGTTCACAGACATCATAGCATCTGCAGCTCCATCACTTCGACATCTAGCATCTCAAAGCACGCTTGGTGAATCCGTGTCTAGCGCCAAGAGAAGAAGTAGGACCTATGAGCGACCACATCGATTATCAACTCCCGTGGAAGAGCAAAGACACCCTGGAAAACCAGGATTATGGAGTGATCAATTCATGAAGAATATAGATGAGATGGTGGATTGGGAAACCAAAGAGGTAAACGCAATATCGTTGGCCTCCACCAGTAATTTGGATGCTTTCGGGGCTCGCGCAAAAACCGAAAAAATTGGTGAGGTTGTTGCGCCACCAGAGCCACAGGAATTGGACGCGGAAATTGTGTATCCTGGAACTCTTGCTCTAACGATTCTCACAATCGGACTTTGCCTGTCGGTGCTTTTGATTTCTTTGGATAGAACGATTATTACAACTGTATGCTTGTCATTCCCATTTCTTCCGTTGCACGCATTACTAACATCACTTCTAGGCGATTCCCTATATTAGTGGAGAATTTCATTCATACACAGACGTTGGGTGGTATGGAAGTGCATACCTACTTACGGCATGCGCGTTCCAACCGATGTACGGAAGGATCTTTACTATTTTTAGTATCAAATGGTCATATCTAGGCGCAAATGCGCTATTCGAGATAGGATCATTGATTTGTGGTGTAGCTCCGAATTCTCTCACATTGATTATAGGGCGTGCAATCGCTGGGGTTGGGAGTGCGGGTATTTTGACTGGGTCTTTTGTTGTGGTCTCTCATAGTGTTCCGATACAAAGACGTCCCATCTTCACCGCGGCTGTAGGTTTGATGTGAGTATTGCAACTTGGCTACTCACCCATAGACTAATTCAATTGTAGGTTCGGATTAGGAGCTACAGTGGGACCATTAATGGGAGGAGTTTTCACGGACAAAGTATCATGGAGATGGTGTTTCTATTTCAATCTTCCGGTCGGTGGTGTAACTATCTTGGCCATGATCTTATTCTTCAACCCTAAGAATGCCACGGACACAAAACGGTCTTTCGGTTCACGAGTCTTGGATCTCGATATCCTCGGAAATATTCTTTTGCTCGGTGCATGCGTCATGCTGTTCATTGCTTTCCAACATACTGAAGAGGTAAGTTCTATTCTTCTGGTTTTGTGGTCTACAACTACTAGATATTGACTATTTATTAGGGCGGTTCTTGGTCCAGCGCAATGGTTATTGGCCTTCTCGCCGGCTTCGGAGTAACCATGATTGTGTTAGGACTGTGGTTCTGGTACAGAGGCGACAAAGCTTTGGTTCCACTTGAAATCCTCCAGCAACGAACCGTATTAGCAAGCTGCCTTTTCTCTTTCTTCCTCTATTCAGCCTTGATTATTCACGGCTATTATCTCCCTCAGTGGTTTCAAGCGATCAAGAATACATCTGCAATTGCATCTGGTGTTGACATGATTCCATATGTCCTCTGCAATGCCATTTTCTCACTCGTGGCCGGTGTTATCGTCTCCAAGTCCGGATACTTCACACCACCCGCTATCATTGGTACAGCAATCGCTACGATAGGCTGTGGATTCATCAGCACATTCGGAACTGATACCACATCGGCTGAGTGGATTGGCTACGAGATTCTCAGTGCGACGGGGTTCGGAATTGCAATCCAACAAGGATTTACCGCTGTCCAAACCGTCTTGCCATTGGATAAAATCCCTATCGGCACCGCTGCGGTGGTTGCATCGCAGTCTTTTGGTGGCGCAGTTTTTGTCTCTGTTGGAAACACAATTCTTCAGAACCAATTGAAAGCTTCATATGACAGTGGAGAACTACCAGGAATCGATATCCAAGCAGTTTTGGATGCTGGTGCCACGGGCTTCAGATCTGTAGTTGATGCGGATCAACTGCCTGCACTATTGGAAGTATACAATGGTGCTTTGCAGAAAGTTTTTATCGCAGCGATTCCTGTTACTGGATTGGCGTTTATTTCTTCTCTATTTCTGGAATGGAAGAGTGTCAAAACTCAGGAGTCCACTGAACAGGTTTGAATCTTTCGACTTTGCGATTATGCGTTTGTTTAAGGTTGATGCGGTAATATGAATATTATCTATGTACATAAGACTTCCAGTCTAAATTGAATTATAATATCTTGGAGGGTACGATTAGATCATAATTAGCAAATAACATAATTTACTATAACAGTAAGGGTTGAAGACTTAGTTTTCCTGGTGAGAAATGAATCGAAAATATGATTATTAAAGTAGATATTGAAGTCAGAATAGTATATGCTGACCGAATTGGACTGATCCGCTCATGAATAAGGCTAATTTGAATCATTACTTGTAAAATGATTTCATAGAACAAGAGGAAATAACATCAATCAGACTGAATGAATATAAATGTAACATGTCATACTTCCATTCAATTCCACTCAATTACAAAGCACTTCAAGAAGGTAAATTATTTAACCTCTGTACAATAACACAGTTTTATCTTATAAAATCATGCTTCAAACATATTTTACAGTTGTGATATCACTTATTCACTCGAAGTTAGTAAGTGATTTAGTATATTATACTTATAATAGAGTTCAAGGATAAAGTTAGACTAAAATATGCATGAAATCAGTCCAGATGCATCTGAGAAGAGCAAGCATTTCTGGCCAAATTATAAAGGTGCTGTTTTTGCTAATAAACCAAGACACTTCTTGAGTTACCAGCCTGTCATAAAAATTTCCTCGTTCGTGTCTGATTATATCACAGTCCAGTTTTCAGCACTTGAAAACCACACCTATCAGTCTTTCCCACTTATTCCATACATCTCGTCCACCTCTAAAAACATCATCTAGCTCTCTATCCATCATATGGTCTTCTATGTTCATCTCCGTTGCCAAGTCCATCCAATTAGTTCCTTCATGTCCACTTGCGGAATTCTCCCTGGAGACAATGTTGCTCTTCGTGTCTCGCGAGACCAAGCCTTCAAGTTCTGGTAAGACCCCCATATTAGGAGAAGCGGAACGAGATATTGCTGTCAATTTCCGTGTATTCTGGCTTAATTTGGCTTGTACTTTTCTGTGGAGTAGGATGAGGATATCTTGACGTAGGTAACCATATGACTTGCGCAAGATCCGAGAAGTAGAGCTAGAATGAATGAACTCGGGCGATCCGGAAGCGGCACGACTGGCACCAAGTCTGGGACTAGATAGTTCGGCATCGAAGACTTTGTCCACAAGAATTTTCAGCCATTGAGCCTTGGCATCGAAGGAAGTGCACAGACTGAGGTGCATGAGGAGGATAAAAACAGCGTGATGAGGTTGTATGAGACCAGGAAGAATACACTTCAATGGTGTTGCGGAGGTCATGTCGGATAGAAAAAGATAGTTTTGCAGGAATGAACTTGCAGCCCTGGATTGAATATGTTAGTGATAAAGAGTAAGAATGACATTCTTGGTGATAACAAACCGGACGATATCATTGCGCCACCCAATATCCTGCAATTGATTTGCTTGACAGAAGTTCAAGCCCAGAAGGCAATATACACTATCAATCAATAACTTCAGGTACGCCCGCGGTCCCAAGTTTTCTGCTTTCACCTCCGGTAATAATTGCAGAAGATTCTCGATGCTTTCAACCAGACGAACAGCATCTTCCTGTGTTGGCATCTTCATGACCCAGTCGCGCATAAATCGCACCCACTGGCACTGGCCGTAAAAGGCGATCATCATTGGTGAAGCTGGATCTTGGCTAGAGGCATGATTTAACAATATGGGTAACGAAACATCGTTCGTGTATCCGCTTCTAGTCATCAGTGAAGGTGCGCTGGTAGTGATAGTCGACTGCAGATCCAAAAACAGCAAATGCCACCAGATTCTCTTTTCAACTTCAGCTTGGACACCAATACTTTGATACGGTTTGTCGAAATGGAGTTTTAATGATTGAGCGAGTCTAATTGCATGGGGTAGAAACCCATACCGGAACTGTGAGAATGACGTGCTAGCTTGAAATGTGTTTACAAGAAGGTAAGCCTGCAGAAGCTGGATCGCAGACGGTTCTCGGTGTGTGCAATGATATGTTGGAAGATTAACAATATCTAATAGCTGTTCGTATAGATCGTGTATTGTTGTTGATTGTGAAATATTTATGGTAGAATTAGCGGCCCCACAATATAGAACAGCTAAGATGAGTAGAGTAGATTCAACCGAGGTCTTAGGAGACAGGTTAGCCCAGAAGCTGGTATACTCATCTATAAGAGTATCAATATGGCATATGGGCACTGCAGATTGTAGTCCGATAAAGTTGTTCAAGAAATGATCACAAACTTCTCGCGCTGGAACTTTCGTCCGAAAAAAGGAAATGAAATCGTCGCCGAGTGTACCAAGGGTTATCGCTAGATTTTTGATGGGCTGATGAATGTGAGTATCTATATCATTCGCCAGGGTCTTTGGGAGGAAACGAGATGATGGCATTTGGGACGCTTTAACCACCGGCCGACTATTTGCTTTTGACTTGATACCGGATTTCCTCTCGGTGATTGGATTTGATATAACTGGCGACGGCGACTTCCTAGCCGGACTCCTTGATAAATTCACCTCAATGAACTCAAATTCGGGTATTTCGCTGTTCAAGTATTTACAAAGTCGTCCCCCCTTCTTACACTGGGTGCACGATGGCCTGTCGCGGCTACATTTTACCTAGAATTATCGAATCAGTACATTTAATAAGTATGGACCGAGAAGTAAAAACCAACTCTTCTATCACGGCATGTTGTACAAGCCGTAGTCCTGCGATAACGTCTAATACCACTAGACTCCACACTACTTGGACTTCCAGGAGGGCTTAGCGACATCTTTGGTGCATATGATCTTGGTTGAAAGTGGACAATAGAATTTGATGATTGGGGCCAGTAGGAAGTTCGAGGCAGTTCCATTTCAAGTAGTGTTGTTCCAAAGTTTATTATCATGTTTGAAGAAGTGTGGTTGAAATAGTCACAAACTTTAAATCGAGCAAGGTAACTAAGAAAGGCCAGAACTATAGAGAAGTGGAAAGGCAATCTCCACTAAAGGCGAGTTGATTAATAAATGTTTTGAATGTGGTTGTCTCCCCTCAAAAAGATTCAACCTGGTCGACGGTACAAGACCAGGTAGACCCGTATCAAAATCCTGCCGATGCCTATCTTTGCTTGAGCCTCCATAATTAATCTTGGATAATAAAACTCCTAGAACATGGTAGTCAACGCGGACGAACCCCAGAAATTGTATAGCTCCACTTAATTCATAATAGTGGGAATGTTTTTCCAATGATTGTATCAAACAGGCTCCAAACTAGTTTGAGGTAAGCTTACCAGCACCAATCTTAAGCTTAAGCTCAAAAGCATAATGATATCTTGGTATCTTGGGCCTCTGCCCTTGCGTGTGGAGTAGGAATGGATCCTGTGCCTTTTACAAGCCTCAGTAGATCTTGCCTCATAGCTTCTCACACCTTCTGATCATCATATTGAGAATTAACCCCCACCTACTCAACATACAGAAATGTTCCAGGCATGTTCCAGATAACACATGGCAGCATGGTAATGTGGCTATTGCGGAATAATATTAGCAGGGGACTCGAAGAACACCTGATGGTCTGTGTTGGAACTTTCCATTCTTCTCTCTAAAGGATCCGAAGATGATTTCACATATTACTGGCGCTTAAAACGACGGATACAGATGGCTGCGAACAAGGCAGATTGTATCTTGTGTTCATCCAACCACCCAGTGGGAAACTTGCACATTCAAAGATGTTACTTCGACCCTTTGAACACATACAAAAGGTCTATCTGAGCGGGGGATCGCGCGTTATGTTGGAATCAGGACGCCGAAGTGCTTCAATTTTGTGGAATATTCGCGGGTGATCATTTCTACAGCCACGTCATTGCTTATGCAAGGTTGACAGTACCCAAATATCGCGACTAAAGGACGAACGTGGTATTGTAGGATCTATGGAGCCATGCAGGCGTAATATGGTGGCGTTAGAGAAGACTTCGTGTGTTCAGGTTCCCCTTGAATTATGTAGTTAAATGTCTGAAATTATGATATTCGGTAGAACTTCGGTGGCAGGAACAGTCTTTCAGCTTCAAGGTATGGCGCGTCATACCAATCCAATGAAAGGCACGTCGATTGTACCTTCCAAAAATGGTGTATATCATTCATTACCTTAGGAATTTACGTGAAATTGTCATTCCTCACAGCCTTGTACAAGGGAAATAAGCTTTTTGTTCTTCGGGTAGCCAATCAATTCTTGAATATATATTATTTTGATTGAACTTCCGTCACATGATTAGGCACTTTGGCGGAGTGGTTAACGCGATGCCCTGCTACTGAATAGCTCAGAGTCAGGCATTTCCTTCGGGAGCGAGTGTTCGAATCACTCAGGTGTCGTTTTTGAGATTCAATTCACTATATCTTTTTTTTCCCTCATCATTTTCTTCTCATTTCACTCCTACACTCTTTCCCCTCTTAACAATCTCAAGTGTTACTATATTTTAGGTAATACTCCTTTTATCTGAGGCATCAAATCATGATAAGTGGGATATCCGAATAAAGTGCTTCCGATCTGCACATGGATCAAAACAAACGGACCTGAGTTTGTCAATTGGAAATGAAAAGCAGGATGGCATGTCAGCGCTAGACACTTTTGCTACGGGTAACTTCCCCGGTGAAATAGTTCATATGTGGAATTCTATTTTCCCTTCCATTCCACATGGCCTTACAAGTTGTTTTTTGAAATCATCATCTCTAGAAGAGTGGGATATGTACCAAAGATCTCAAGCAATTCTCAACGAATAGAAAGAAGCTCACAGATAAAGACAAGCCATATACTGTGTCCGTATAGCTGCTCACCATGTATGTCATAGACGGTGTGGCCATGGCATCCTGCAAACGGTTCTCAACTCATCCTCTTCCAGGCGGGCCTTGCGAAATGATGAGATACAAGCGTCGACATCTTTCATGAAGATCAAACGCGTAATCTATCTTTTCTCTTATCTTTGTTCCGCGGATTAAATCCCAACATGTTTTTAACACACCCACATCGCAAATGCTACGCGACTTCCTTTGGGACTGTTCGCGCGAGATCTTGTGCATTGGCGCATGGGGCTTTGAGAGTATGATCATCACTTTCTCAAGCCTGGCGCCTAGTTTCCACTCTTCATATTAATTTATGCAGCTCCTCCCGGCTCAGTCCAAGGCAGACAACAATTCTTTCTTTCTTTCTTTCTTTCCTTTCAATACTTTCTACATACTAGGAATTCAAGTTCGAGGCTGTCTAGCGACGCAAGACATTTGATTCCCGACTATGTTTGCACTATTGCATTCATATGGTAAGATTACAATCAACCCCGGTTTACGACGAAATTTATTGAATACTTCTAATCTTACCTAAAGCATGGGGGTCTACTAAATAACATAGATCTGAATTTTCGTTTAGAAACTGCAGTCTGTACCGGCAGGAAACCCAGCGTCTTCTCTCTTGTATCTCATCAAGGGGTCGTCGAAAAGGATTGCGTTAAGACTTCGACGTCTTGATCGACATGTTTCCAAGGTGATGTACATGTTCATCGTGGCAATACAGCTCCCAACACAATTTCGCATTCGCCAAATACGCGACTTTGATATGTGGAGTCCAGCAATTCGATCCTTAATTCTGGCCTCCACTCCAGAAAAGAAACCCCAGACCGGTCTAGAATGAATAAAGATGTCTTGTCTTTCAGGGTGAATCTCTTCAAATGGCAATTCATCCCTACTCTTGCATTCTTGTGTCTTGTGGAGGGATCAGCCATGGAGTCAAGTGGCCGGTGATGATTTCGACTCTTTTCCTAATGTCTGTAGCAAAAGCATTACCGCTAAAAAAATTATTGATGGTATTACTGTAACTCCTGAATCCGTGGATGAGATTAGCAGGAGAGCATAAGACTACAGAAAATCAATTCAGCATGACACATACACGTTGACGAAATGATCCACGTGTTCTTGAGTATGAACTGGATGGTCGATTTTTTTTTTTTTTCAAATAGGGGTATCTGTTCAATGTATGGGATGCCTGAGATCGCATCTACTGCAATCTGCTACCTTTTAGTGAAGTAAGATGCATTCATTGATAACACCCGAGAAGCATATTAGCTCTGGGTCATCCACTGGAGTGGCAGATGTCCCGGTCCAATATGGCCACATTAGGCTTTGGTGTCGTTGACAAGATATCTGTTTAGATTTATGCGATTGAAGAGCTAGTCAGTGTGAAAAATACTATGAATAGTAATGCTGGGCGCGTTAATGGTTTATCACCTTCAAGAATGAGATAAAATAGACATGGAGCCAGATGTATAGTGTTGGTCGATTATGTGCATCGCTTGTAGCATGGAGTTGGCAGATGGCTAGCCGCTGTTATAGGTTGGGATCTAGTTTGTTTGTGGAGCTACTCAAGCAAAAATTACGTACCGCAAGAGAATTACTTCGAGATTGTTGTGGTTGTATTATACTCTTTCGTTTGGTTTTATTCTTACCTGGGTGCAGAAGAATACTTGGTACCAGTCATTGCTCAACATTATACATACAAATATTCCAATAGCTTTCCTTTCTCTGAGAGTTATAGGATTATTGACGCCGTTATAAGATGAATAATGTACTCCGTATGGATGGAAGTTGTTGAGATGGTACTTAATCACGAGTTTGAATCCTTGTATGAAGTCACTTGTCATTTTGATTTGGGGCGTTTTCAATTTGGTATACAATGTGCCTATATAATGCGCGATGATCAAGCAACGCTTTAGTGCTACAATTTTATCCAATAACTGCGTCTAGTTAGTAATCTTATGTTGCATTTTGACGCATGTGATAGAATGTAACCACACGATTTTCGCAGTAGGACAAGTGCGGGGTATTCAATTTGACTTCGCTCTCACCTTTTCAACACTCAAATCTATTCTGTCTATTCAATCGACATAGTTTTCCGAATTCAATTGATCTTGTCAAGCTGTCTGACCGTTCGAAAGACAATTACATAATGGAGAGTAGTAAAATGTCGGGGATTTATGCGGATCGTAAAACCCAGAAATTGCGTGGAATATTCTTGCTCGGACCGACGACATGTGTGTTGGGTTATAGGATGTTTAGGGGTCTCTTAAAACTTATGAAAGAGGCCAATCCTGACGGCTTCGGACCACACGCTCCGCTGTGGTTGTTATTGCTGGTGCTCCATTGGTTTGTCCTCTATCGCCTATATTTTCATCCTTTAGCAGCATATCCTGGTCCGATTTTGGCTTCCGTTACCGACTGGTACAATGTTTATCATTGTCTCAAGGGCGACCGTCATTTGAATGAATATAGACTCCATCAAATCTATGGTAAGCAATACACTACTTTCAATAATACGGACTGGACTACAATAAGGTTATTGCTTGAATCATTTTGAGATCCTGAAGACTCGCATCGAGTCCGCTAATCCGTACTGCTGGACACTATGAAACTAACCATTAACGATATTTCCAGGACCAGTTGTACGAATTGGACCGAATCGACTATCTTTCAATAGCACCACCGCTCTTCAAGATATATATAGCTCTGTCTCCAACACACAGAAGTCCGACTTTTATACAATATATCACTACTTTTTCAAAGTTCCATCTGTCCTCACCACTATCGACAAGAAGGTTCATGCAGTAAAGAGACGTATTCTGGTTAAAGCTCTAAATCCGCAATCGGTGCAAGAGCTACAGAATTTTATCTATCAAAACACTCAACGCTTCTCTGAATATCTTCGAGAAGGCAAAGATGGGAAGGTGTCAGTGGGCGAATGGACACACGCTCACGATATCTCAAAAGCTTTGACATATCTACAAGCAGATATAATGGGCGATGTAACGTTCAGTCGTAATTGGGGTATGTTAAAAGATGAGGAAAATCGTCATATGGTTGGCCTCATGTCTGGTTCGGCTCTTGCTATGAACACGGTAAAATAACCCTACGGCTACCGGAACCAGACAAATACTAACAAATTCGGCGAACAATAGCTAGGGCATATGCGTACAATTGAAAAACTCGGCCTATTCAAATTGATCCCACCATCTTTCATGCATGGTGCTAAGAAGTTTTTTGCTCTGAGCAAATCTCAGACAGATTGGCGGATAAAGCACCGAGATGATTTAGCTAACAAAGATATTTTCTCTGCCATTCTTGCTACACAGGATCAGAAAGATGGAAAGAACTATACTCAAGAACAATTGATCTCTGAAGCCGGTGTCTTGATAATCGCCGGCATGGATACCACTGCATCAGGGCTAACGGCAACCATCTTTTATCTTCTTCACTACCCACTCGTCTATGAACGTTTGAAAAGGGAGGTTAGAGAGAGATGGGATAAGGTCAGTGAAATAAAAGTTGGGGGAAAGTTGAATGACTACAAATATCTTACGGCGTGTATTGACGAGGCCATGCGACTTTCGCCCGGTGTTGGGGCCAATATACCAAGGGAGGTAATGAAAGGCGGAGCTTTCATCGATGGTTGCGCCATTCCAGCTGGAGTTACAGTTGGGGTTTCTGCCTATAGTATTCATCACGAGGAAACGTATTTCGAAGATCCGTTCGTTTATAGGCCAGAGCGTTGGCTTGATGGAGAGGATGAAAATGAGTCATCAAAAGGAAGTGCCCGAGACTCCAAAGTCTTTGAACCAAAAGCATTCGCCCCATTTGGCACTGGGAGAACAAGCTGCATAGGTAAATATCTGGCCTATCAGGAGATGGGAGTGGTTTTGGCACGTTTGATCTGGGAATTTGATATGAGATTGAGTGTTCAGGAGGGAGTAGGACTTGGGGAGGGTAAGAAGGGGATGGGCTGGGGCAGGGAGAGGAAGCAAGAGTTCCAGACTTGGGATAGATTTGTGAGTTGGCATGAAGGTCCAATGGTGGAGTTCAGATTGAGAAGCGGGGATGAGAGTAACAGGGATGATTTGTGAAGTGTTAGGCCCATCAGGTATTCTTGATTGAGAATAGTGTAATCGTCTCGATTGTTGGGACGGCAGAGTACTAGGGAAGCGGCCAAGTGATTGATTTTCTCTTCTTTTGGCGGTTGATTCGTATATGCAGATCGAACCTTCAGAGTAGATCAAAGTTAAACTTCTCGTTAGGTTTTACTAGATAGAAATTCTACAACATAGCACGAAAACTTCTTTAGCTTGTTGTTGACATCACTATTTAGAATTCTTGATGTGCTGGCCAATCCCAATACTCTGCGAGCAGGTTATACAGTTTATATGATTCTAGACTTTGAACATGGGCCCGAAGAGAAGTGCTTGGATACCCATATTTATTCGAATGAAGATCTGTTGTCGGGTAAGGGATTATTGTACCAATGTGGTATAGTTGATAAATTGATGATCGTCCACGTGTCAAACTCTTGCAGCGTTGCTCTCTCTTTATTTTACTTTGTACGTCAAATCATCAACTTTGAAGAAATTTTCCTAAAGAGCATATTGGATGATGATCCACAGTACAATATGAAAGAAGCCTCTGTTTTGTTCTGATCACGGGACTCGCTGGATAGATGGAACGACGCTTTGTCAAAGCGGCACCTGAATTGATCAACACGCGCATCAAACTTTAATACTAGACATGTTAAAAAAATCACAACTCTCCGAAAAGCCAGACGGATATTCAATAACTCTTAAGCCGAATCATACCTTTCTTATCATCTGTCATATCGTACTAGATCGAGTAAAGGGGCAATCTCGTCTGAGGTCTCGAATGATGAAATTTGGGGAGGCTAAATTATATGGCAATTTCGGTCATATTAAAGTATACAGCACAGCTCACGTATGACAAGTTCTGCCACTTGTCGTACGCATACTACATAATTTCCAAAGGTTGTCTGAATATTTCATATACTCGATTGTCTTTCCTGTTATGAAGACGTAGTACAATCGACTGAATTGATGGAGGTTGCAGCTTGTCGTTTCTATTCTACAATTAGGAATAGTGTACTGGATCTATGCTATAAGCAGACTGTTCAGGCCAAGTTTCGTCCCCCTCATGTGGAGATTCGGAGTGGCGGACGATATTCCCTAGTCTAGACTACATATCAAAACTGTCAGATTGCCGCTGTCGGCTCGTGGGAAGTGTCCCAATCCCGAGCCCCAGCACACAGTGCATTGATGATTGTGTGCTTTCGGAAATTATGTGGCATTGAATGAATTGTTCACCATGACAAAAAGGAGAAAAGTCGAACTTCGATGCGAGCAGGAGCAAGAAAGGAACCGGATGTGAAGACGCTTCATGCTACATTACTCGATATTTCGAGTAAAATATTGGGAAGTTTGACCAATGACAAAACTTGCGGACACATGAACGACTGAAGGCACCATTGCTTTGGAAATAATGGCAGGAACTCTCGTGAGCTATTTCTTCGGCAAGAACACGAGCCTTGAGGAACCATTGAAGAACTTTGTATCGATTTCTGTCACCTTGATGATCCAATTTCCGACATAATTGATATGTGGTATCAGTCAATGATATTCCCTGCAGCTGTGCCCCCTGATTCGCTTTCCTTGAGAACAAATGGTTAATCGCCTACTTTCCCTGGTGACTCAAAAGCTAGGTTAAGGTCCGAGTTTTTCCCCCGACTTTTGACTTATCGAATCAAAGGCATAAGTTTATGTATTTTCCAAGCGTGCTTAAACTTGAATGGAAGGCAAATTGTACCACGTTTTAATCCACCATATCAAAAGAAGTGAGACGATTCGCACATGCCATACTTCCATCTGTAAAACGAGAATTTTAAAAGGCAGCACAGCTCTCTCATGATCATCTCTTTATCTCGTTAATCACCAAAGGAAAATGATCAGTCCGCGGTCAACACAAACGGATTGGGTGGCAATCAGATGTTTGCTACAACCCGGAGGAATATGTCCTTGTTCAGATGCGTGGTAGAAGCAAGTTGCTATACCAATATGGATCTCGGCGCTTGTATGTTGGACGTTCACATACTAGCTATATTCTAGCTCAAAACATCTATTCCAGACTTGCCTCTCACTCAACAAACCCAATGGCTTTGGTGTTCACTCACTAAACTAGACCTAGATAGCTTTTCCAAAACTCCGTGAGGGCTCTACAGTTTGAGCTCTTCTTGTGCGCTGACCTTCAAAATTTGAGGAACCGAGGGCAAATTTCTAAAATATTGCGGAAAAACTTAGTACATGTCAGAATATGTACATAATACCTGACTTCCCACGTTCGCAATATGTTTCTATATCGTCTCATTGTCTTTCCTACATCAATGAACTGTCATTAGCTTCTAATCCATCAGTTATCGTCTGTTGTTTTGAACTACATCCAAAATGGCGACGGAGAAAGCCCAGGCAAACTCAAGTGGTGTCCCACAGGAAAAGGATTTCTCGCATAATAGCAATCATCACGGAGACAGCAATTCATATGAGATGAATGACATGTCAATTGGTTCGGAAGATGCACTAAAAAGAATCAAGACTACTGGTAGCATCAGTATCAGCCCGGAATTGTTTGAAAAGATATATCTCTCTCCTCAAAACTCCGTGAAAGGTGATCTGAGGAAAACTTTTGGAAACCCTACTCCGGTGTAGGTTCATGCCTTACAGTCTTGAAATCTCTCCACACTAACTGAGTATGTAGAGCGATAGTTGGGTTTCTGATTACCTTATCACCATTATCGTGTGATCTTATGGGCTGGCGTGGGGCGGGTAACAACGGTGCGGCTGGAATGTACGTTTCTTGATATCTCATTCAATGTGTCTCTTTGTTCACTAACAAGTCTTTAGTGGCTCCTATTTCTTCTTTGGAGGACTACTCATGATTGTCGGTGGTTTTCTTGAATTTGTCCTAGGCAACACTTTCCCCTTTGTGGTATTCATCTCTTTCGGTGCTTTCTGGCTTACGTTTGCCTCCACACTTCAACCTTTCTACTATGCATATGGGCTCTACGCTCCTCCCGGCGGTACTCCTGTCGATGGCCTGAAAACAGTTGGATTCAACGCCTCTTTCGGATTCTTTCTAATTTTTATGGCGGTCCTATGTCTCATATACCTGGTCTGTTCTCTGCGCACAAACGTCGTCTTTGTTATAATATTTTTTACATTGGTTGTTGCCTTTTCACTCTTGACCTCCGTATACTGGCACACGGCAAACGGTATTGGCAATATCGATGCGACTCAATTGGAGTTGGCGAACAGATTGCAGATTGCGGCTGGTGCGACTCTTTTCGTAACATCACTGGCGGGTTGGTGGATCTTTTTTGCCATTATGCTGGCGGCTCTAGACTTCCCGTTCCAAATCCCAGTGGGCGATCTTAGTACTTTGATTAAAGGAGCCAGTGAGCGAGAAAAGTCAAAGGAACAAATGGCGTAGGATTAGTCTCGATACCATGTCTACACGCATCAATGAGACCTGCCATACAAAGAGACCAACGAGAGCTGATGCCAGACTTGGGAAGAAGAAAGGCTATATGGAGTTTGTGGCTCTCTTTTAACCGATTCTGATACCAGGATTACGCTCTTAGAATATTCACGATCCAAGTTTGTTTTTTCGTTATTGATATGCAATGTAAAGTTTAGATGTAAGCTAAGGACTAGCCCGTGTATACTTATTTTTCTATCATGTTTTTGGCTTTAAGTTATGTATGGTATCCAGCAGTTTAGGAATACTTACACAAATGAATGTAGCACGTTAGCAATAAAATCACAAGACGTGTTCTCGAAATGCGTATATATATTCGATGGGCATAAGAGAAACACCGAGTTTCTCTCCTGAAGAAATGAAAGATGTGACATAAATACATCTGCATTATATCCCGCATGTCAAGTGTAGGCTCAGCGGTATTTGAAAATAGCAATACAAATTTCCGATGCACGACTTCACTCATGCATAAAACGACCTATTCTCTCTTCGTTCTTCACTCCTATCTATTATCCAACCACAAGAATCGGAAGTTTTAAACAAGTGGCTCCGTGAAAATTCTCCTATCGGCGCGATTTTGGTGTAATGTACCCGTACCTGTGTACGCTTGAGACACGTGATATTGCAGTCGTACCTAGGGGGGGGGGGGGGGGGGGGGGGGGGCTGATGGGACTTTTAGGATGCGGATATTTTGTGATGGGTTTGGAGGGGTGGTTATGGTGCGTTTACTGTAGCTTCGGTTGGACTGGTTGTTGGTGTAGAGGCGTGTATTTAGTATGGGTGCTACAGTAAGAGTTGTGCTTTTTTTTGGTATGTGAAATGAGAATCTTCTCCCGGCTTATCGTATCCGTCAAAAGCTGAGAGAATATATGATGGTGTTGATTTTTCCATTTTCTAGGCCAGAAGGGATTTGAAAAGATGGTAAAGAAGTTTCCATGTAGTCAGGTATCACATCACATCACTTCTTCAAATAAAGATTCTGGAGACCACTTCCGCAAGTCATGAGTTGTTTTTTTAATTGTTTTCTAAAGTCTCGCATGTGCCATTCCATGATGCCAACAGACAGGTATCAGTGTCGTCATAAAATAGAAATCCTACCCTCTCCCGTTTCGCTACAAAATCTGCCCAACCCAGTTATTCATTCTTCTCCCTTGTCGAATAATCGACAGGATCAGTCTACCAGCACACTTTAATCCACCCCCTAACATGCAAAGTCACAGACCCAGCTATTTTCGCCTTCTCCGCAAGAATTCTCCCCACCTTCTTCATTCTTGCCATATGTAAAGAGAGGTGTGAGAAAAACGGCAGTCTCCCCAGTGAGAGTTATGGTTTCGGATAAAGAAGATTTGATTTCGATTGGGCCTTTCGCTTCGGCTTGTGTCATCTTTGAATCAATGACGTTACATTCTTTTCCATAAAGTGTGAGATCTTTAGGCATTGCCATAGTGCCGGATTTGAGGCCAGGTGAGCCTGCCGACCATTTCATGTATAAGGTACAATTGTTGTGACCGAGGCATTTATCGTTTCCTTTAATACTATTGACGATGGATATGAGGGTGGTAAGGATGGCGAGAAAGGTTGTGTTGAAAATTTGCATGATTGTCGTGTTAAAAATGAGGTTTCGAGGGAAGTAATCTAATTAGCTAATTAACAAATCCATCTTCTTTATTATAAGTCTTACTTACCGAAGGTTTTGCCTATTTTTCAGTGATTTGTGTAGTAATAGTCGAAATTCAGCTTGTAGAGTTGTTGAAGATTCGAGATGTATGGGTTTTGTGGTTGTAAGATTTTGAATCGGTCAAGGTGGATATCAGTCAGCTTTTGTTCGAGAGGGGGTCAAGTATGGCCAGATAATTGAAACGATTGATTTCCTTATTCGAAATGCAGTGATTCGTCGAAGAGTGAGTCCGAATGATTGACTGGAGGCGATCCCTTGTTCTGACTCAATGGTAGTTCTATCGGCACCGCTCCAGAGTTGAGGATCAAAACTAGTCCCGTCGAATCGTAAAAGCAGAGCATCTTATCATTAATGGTGTATTCTTTTCTAGTCTCTTGATTATTACATACATAATACCTGACCCGAAACAAAATATCTCAGGACACTGTTCCAACAGTTCTCGATCCATCGCCCATCGATAATGATACAGATAATTTAAAGCCCAGTATGGATATCTCTGGTCAGCACTGATGACTGTACTTAATTATAATAATCATGATGAGTAACTACTATCAGTTACTCATCATATGCATCATACAATGAAATCTACACTCAAAGACCCTTGCCACTAATCGTTCGGTTAGAAAGAGGCATCGATAACAAAAAGGATTTCGATTTCCCAGCTTGACCATCTCAAACGCAGAGCAAACACAAAACATCTCATACATTCCAACATCTTAAATAACATCACAACCAACTTTCGAAACATCTTCAGAGAAACAAGGCTTGGTAAGTAAAGCCTGCTAAACAATAAAGTGTAGTTACTGAAGACATATACAGACCCCCAAAAACCAGCAAACCTCCACATCAAATATCAAAATCATGCATTTACTCGCGACTACACTTCTTACCGTCTCGCTTCTCACCTCCCTCGTAGCAAGCGGACCCCTTCAACAACTTGAGCCACGAGTTAAAGTTGATAACTGCACGGCTCCATTGAACTGCTGGAGCTTATACATGCGCTGGGATATGGATCCTAAAGCCGATAGGAAAGATTTCGCGTTGGTTCTTCCGAGAAAGCCCAAGGACCTCGAAATCGTTGACAAGGACTGCAATATTGTCAAAACTTCCATGGAACAGTCCGATCCCAAAGGACCAATTACCGTTAAGATGGAGGGGAAAAATCCCAGCGATTTGATCATTACTGACGCTACTGGCTATGGTAAGCCCATTTTCACATATAATAATGGTGACTATGGTAGAGATGATTGCGGATGGAAAACGGGACCTGATTGGGCTTCATACAATTGTTTATTTCTCTTTGACGACTGACCGGAGGTGAACTGGAGTTTTCTCGGTGTTCCAACTTTTCTAGGAGATACTGAGAGAGCTGGATATAACTGGGGGTAATGTGGAATGGTTATAGATATTCTGGGCATTATATCTGCTGGACAGATAGAATAACAAATACGTGACTTTGAAAAACATCAAATATCCCGGATCAGAAATGGTGACTGCCTCCCATTTAGTGACTGTGTCATTACTCAAAATATGTGATTGAAATGGATGAGAATGAGTGTGAAATGACTCCCGTCTCTAAAAGGTCGAGTCATTCAGTGAATCATGACTGTGGTGAGGTTTTAATGACAGTCATATTGATGAATCGAGTCCATTTATACACTATGCATGACACTTAGCTTGACCAATTCAATATAGGGCTGGGCTCATAATCCTCGAGACCTTTCTTCGAAAAACATCAACATTATTGTACCACAAACTCTTCGACAGATTGCAGAACTTTATGTATTGTAGCGTATGAAATTTAAATACAAAGACGATCCCCGTATTCACATCATCATGCATTTCCCCATCATCACACTTCTCGCCATCTTCTCCTTCTTTTGCCAAGCCAAGGGCGTACGACCTCCAGATATAAGTCCCCTCTGCAACAGTAACGGATGCACCTGCAGCCTAGCAATGATGTGGCAAAACACCTCGAAAGGACTCCCATATCCACCGGTCCGCGCCAGAGTATTCAACAAAAACTGCACCTTCGTTTCAAACCCCAACATCACACAACACAACCTGGGAAAATACCCCATTAATCTCACATCGCCAAAGTTACTCTCAAACTTTTCTATATACGGAGAGGATGCAAATAAGCATCCGGAGTTCACGTATGGAGCGAATACTGAAGGTGGTGAGCACTGCGGGTTTCAAACTATGAAATACGACGGAGTTCATTACAATGTATATAGTTGTACCTTTGCGTGCGAGGGACCGAAAGCGAAATGGTGGGTTGCTCCATCTGGTGCAAACCGCACTGAGCTTACATGATTGGAGTGACAGCAGTAGGAAATGTGAGGTATAGGTGGATAGCTTCTTGATGCATGCGGTGGACGGCATCAGAGAGCAGAACTGCCTGGAAACATAAAAATTGTAAATATAACAATGAATTGAAATCTAGCAATATGTTTTTCCCGTTGAGTATGAAAATTAAAGCCGTGAAGTCGAAGTTTGTGAGTGCAATCATACTAAATCAAAAACAATTACGAAATTACTCAAGACGACTCATGGTATTATACCCGAACAGTCATAAACGCCTCCTATGACTAGTACTCATTGACATGACTCAAGCTCCCTGCAAGACTTGTGTGCACGAATTATCTCAATAAAAGGGATCACTACTAAGGATAATCACCAGAGATTGAAAATATCATTGCATCACCTCATCATAAATATCTTGGATCTTTCCTTCCATGAACCACTTTGCAAGAAATCTTTTCAAAACTCAAAAATCAACTGAAATCACACAACAAAACTTTCACAAGCAGATCCATACTCTCCGACACTAACTATCAATACAACGTTCAAGCCAACAAATATGAGGTACCTCGCTGTCGCATTTATCGTAGCCATCTCAGCATTAGTCTCTTATGCCGAGCCACTTCCCGATCTGCTGAGGATAGTCGGTTCTCACTCCGGCTACAAGCCAGCACCAACAAGTACACCAACACCACAACTCTGCGCCCAAAAACAACTAGCCTTTGGTGACAAGACCTGCACTTACGTCTATCAGTTTAGCAGCGACGATAACGGTGATAATGCCAGTGCCAGATCCTTCATCATCGACACCAACTGTGTTATACTACAAACGGGCGAAGCTCCAATCCAAACGTCCACTTCAAATTGGAGTTATCAGTTCAGAACATGCAATATTGTCAAACTGAACGAAGTCATCAAGCAAAAGTGGGAACCTACAAATGCAGAGTATCTCATGCCTCTCTATCAGAGTGATGGGCAAGTGTCAAGAGACGGCCAACGTGGTCCATCAGAGAATGGCCACGGCGATAAGAGAGAGGCATGTACTTTGAAATATAACGATCTCCCCGATAATGGAGCACGGTACGCATGGATTTGTCCATTTGAATGCCCCTGTTAAAGCTGAACGGGGATGGATTAAGGGGAGGTCGCATGGAGTTATTGGGAGAACATGTTTGTCAGATCTAGGGCTTGTGCAAAGCATGCAAGAGATATAATGGAAATTCAGATCGTTGCTTTACAATACTGTGCCACCTGTGCTAGCTAACCTGGATTCTTGAAAATAGAATACACAAAGAACTTCTTTGATAGGATTGAGCATACTTAATTGCTCTACTATGTAGTTTCCATTTCTTTGATCTGTGTGTCGGCCTTTGAGGCATTCCTGATTCCCTTTTGTTCTGACTGGGCTAAAAATGATTGTAAAGATTTCTTTATCAACCACGTCCTTTATGAAGGAAGTCTTTGTGTAGTAAGAACAACTGCTAATAGTTTTCACATAAGAATCAGTATGGTCCGCGTGTATAGGTTTGTATTTCTTTCTTCATACAAAACAAAAAAACAACTCTCAAACAATCAAATCAAAAACTAAAGAAGAAAATAAATCAAACAATAGCTATGAAGCTTTCAACATACTTCCCAATTTTGGCGGGAACACTTGCCGTCGCCCTTCCAACAGCGGCTCTCACGAAGCGCGACAACAAATTTTGTGTTACTCAAGGCCCAGGTACATGTACCTTCGGGTGGCAAGAATATACAAATTTCAATGGAGATTTCTCCTCTGAGGCCAGGATCTACGATCACAAATGCATTCAAAAAGGAGGTCTTATAAGTCCTAATATTGACCAATTTGTGACAGTTACATCTGCCAATTCTCCCATGACCGTTTCGATAAACGGATTGGCTCAACCTCCGCAGCTAGATATCCAAGCAATCCCAAAGTTCAATCTTAAAGGTAAGACCTGGGGTGGAAAAGACGGATGTACCTGCGGGACAGGAGAAGGAACCAATTTCTGGGGATGTAGATGTGCGTTCGATTGCCCTTAGATTAGCATCGGATGAAGGATTATTACATGCAGATGCCACTTGGCTATCTGATATGAAAAAAGAGGTGGAAATATTATTAGAACAAATCTGTTTCGTAAACAAAATAAAACAAAATGAGGATTCTTATCTGCCACAGAAACAATCGCATCACGTGTATGAATTCGTAGAATCAATCAAGGCAGTAAAATTGTCAGAACTCGACTATCACATGATATATATCGGCATTTTAGTTAAAGTAGTAGAAAATATGAATGATAGTTGTATAACTATAGGTGGTAAGTGACTACTCATTATGATTGGGGATTAATAAAGAAGCCGAATGAAAGCTGGTAAAGGGGAATTAGAATAACAATTGAAAGTTACCAGCCTGCTTGTTTTGCTGACATAAGAGATTCTGTCCAATTACAGCCCCTTGATCCCGTGACTTCATACTGGATATTGTTTTGTTGCACATCTGAAAAATATTTTTTAGATTTCTAAAAAACCAAAAGGGTTATGGTCACGTGAAATAAAGACACGTGCATAGCTTACATTTGCTGCACGTACCGACGCCAATTGCATTCTTCACCAGCTATCACTTCATTGAAGCCCAAGACTCTGTTTGGCTCTCAAGTTCTTTCTCGTAGGTAATCTGCGTCAGGTATCTCTCACATCGCTCAACGTATGTTGCTTCTGTGGGGCGGAGTTCATTGGGCACACTGATAATGTTCTCGTACCTACGCGTGAAAATCTCCACAGAGGAAAAGCTAGATGCTATGATGTATTGTGGGGACCGAAAGTAATACACATCTGTAGAGAAGTGTACTTTGGGTATTTAGCAGAGATTTGTTAAGACATGATATCCTCATATGTTCGCTGATGGTCGGTTGAGAATAATCGATAGGCTACCAATCATTGTGGAAGGTGTTTTCACTTGGGGAAACTATATACCTGCTTCGAAAGGCAAGTGCCTCTTCACACATCTTTCCTTCTTTTGTCGTTACAGTATGCAGTGCAGAATTATTGAGTGTGTTCCTTCATATTATCGTCCATTGATAAACTCCAAGACTCTTGATGTTGAGCAGAGAGAGCTTTCGTCCCCGCACGCTTGAAAACATCAAGTATTGCGAACAACTCAAAGCCATCTTAATATTACCGGTGAGGATCTGCTACTTCATCGATTTGGCAGATGGAACTTTGGAAGACAAAATGCTGCTGGCATCTCGGTTTGAGAGCTGGATATGCCTTGTCGTTTCTATCTGCTTCATCTACCAAAAACTCAAGATGAGATCTTCGCTCTCGATCTTGGGCTTACTTGCAAACTTTGCGGTGGCATATAATTGTTCAGTTACTGCTATTGCGGCACCTTTACCAGCAAAATTTATTGTTTTCTATGCCACCCATTATGATGCCGGTGCAACATTCACTACTCCACCCGAGTATAATGTAGGTGGTAGTTTGCCAGGTGATGCGCCAGGCGGTGCACCAGGTACTCCTCCGGGTGGTCCGCCGGGTGGAGGGGGGGTCAATTATCCCTCAAGCTCGTTGTGTTGTACAAGGGAATATTTCTCTCTCCGCAACTTCACAATATAGTTTCGGATTGGCCCTACCCGATAACTGGAACGGCAGATTTTTGTAAGTCACTCCAATATCCTCCAAAATTCTTTGACTGATAATAGTTAGGACAGTCGGCAATGGAGGTTTCTCTGGCAGCGATAGCTGGGATTCAGTTGTAAGCTTCTTGTGTATCTGCGCTATTTGAAGATATCTAACACAACTAGATTGATGGCATGTGGTATAGATTTGCATCTGTCTCCACTGATACTGGCCATGAAAGCGGAAGGGCTGAGTGGGCCTATAATCATCCCGAAGCACTTGAGAATTGGGGATATCGCGCTATGCATGATACCGTACTAAAAGGGATAGCTGTCACCCAGGGATATTATGGAACCAACATCTCCTACAGCTATTATCGAGGATGTTCTGCTGGTGGTAAGCAAGGTCTTAAAGAAGTGGAGATGTTTCCAAATGAGTTCGATGGAGTTGCTGCAGGCGCCCCAGCGTGGTGGATTACTCATTTACAGCTTTGGAATATGATTGTGGGAATCTGGAACCAGCCTGCAAATTGTTCGCACTATATTCCACCATCAATGCCCACTTACCTTGCGGATGGAGTCATCAGGTAATGTGACGCTCAAGATGGTATTACTGATGGAATTGTGATGGATCCTCTCGCATGCAAGTTCAATGCAACAAAACTTTTGTGCCCTGCAGGTGCTACAGATACGACGACTTGTCTCAACAGCGATCAAATAGCTACATTGAATAAACTCCATAGTGACTGGGCTGAAGCTGGACAGTTCATATTCCCCTCCTTCACACTAGGCAGTGAATGGGGCTTGAATGGACTTGTTTCTTCCCCAAGTCCTCTAGGCACGACATATGTGTAAGACATGCTTGGCCTGGGACCAGACTGGACTTGGGAGGATTTGAATTCAGCGATCATTCTTCTTTCGGATTTATTGAGCCCTGGTCATATAACAGCCGATAATTTTAACTTTGCACTTTCTACAAGAAAGATGGAAAGCTAATTCACTATCACGGGCTATCAGATGCTTCCATTGCTACTGGCTCAAGTATCTATTTCTATAATCAAGTTGCCAAAGCTCTGAAACCTCGGGGCATTAAGCTAGACGATTTTTACAAATTTTATTTGGTCCCAGGAATGGGGTAAGCTTTTTTCCTGATTTACTCTACGATTTTGTACTGTACTTACGAAGTTATAGTCACTGCGCAATGACCTACCCTAAAATGAATGCTCCGTGGGTTATTAGTGGCGATGGACAAGCTGGTGGTCTTACCAGAACATCTCACGGTGTCCTTGGCTTTTAAGACGCCAAACACGATGTCTTGCTCGCTATAATGTCGTGGGTAGAAAATGGTACTATGCCGACTGATATCATCGCCACAAAATACGCGAATGATACGAACCCCGATGGCGGTGTATTGCGAAAGAGGCATCTATGTGCTTATCCAAGTAAGGCTGTATATGATTGCACAGGTGATTTCAATGCGCCAGAAAACTGGAGTTGCAAGGCTGCATGATCTCGTGGATAGTACCTTCCTTGAGATGATTGAATTTGGGTTCTCTTTCCTTCACTGTGATTTCCAAACTTGTCTATCGCAAGTTAGCAATTCGTGTACCCATGCGGAAAGAAATACTGACAATACTCGTTTTTTCGCCCAATTTTTGATCTTACCCATCGCTTTTGTTTTTGTAACTTGAAATATTCTTATGCACCATTCAAAAACAGGCTTATCATACATTTCAAATCAATCTATTCTTAGTTCTATAGTCAAACATTGCTACCATGCCTTATTGTCCGCTAAACGTTCCGGAACTCCCACTCAAAACATTAGAGCCATCGCCTCGTGTTGTTGACGTCAAGAAGTATATGGAAAACCGGCCAGACGTATATTTAGCTCGAAAGACCATGGCGCCACTCGATGCCGTCGTCACTTTTCTTTGGTTGAAAGACCCTCGATATCTGCAACAATTTCTCAATCGCCGATGCCCATTGTTTATATGCCAAATTAAGTGGGAAGATCTCCATCACGAGAGATCCTCGTGGGAAATGACGGTCATGCGACAAAAGATGTCGGAGTCCTTGCACACAATCGAGGTAAGTCAGGCGAGACAACTTCACCGAGACATTATTCATTTTAATGATTTGTGATTCTAGTTAAGAATGGTCATTTCCACGAGGAGCGACGATGGAGAGTCGATTGTTAGAAAGATCAAGCTACACTACATCACAGACGGACACATCCTACGATTCGAATATCACGATCAGAACTCATCCGATATATGGCCAGTTCCCGTCACGTATGCTACTAAGAAGACTTCCGCAGCTACTCTAGCAAACTTGAGCCAGTTGGAAAAAGTGCTATTCTATTTCACGAAGATTCTTATAGAAGCAGAGTGCAACGCATTAGTCGACCCCAAAATAGGTCTAGAAGATAAAGCCAAGAAGTACTATTTCGTTTTCGATGGGAAGTGGAAGAAACCCGAGGATTTGATCATTTGTCCACGGTTGCGTAGTAGATCCCTTCCTCTGATAGATTATTATCAATTGGAATACAAGAGAAGTCTAGAGATGACGAAACAATGTCTTAAAATCTTCAATATACGAATGCTACCTTTATGGCGTCGTTGTATTTGCCAAGCGCCGGCTACTAGAGTTGCCATAGATTTGATGGAGACCGACAATACAAAACTGAAGATGAAAAACTTCCGCGAGGGTCAGAGTATTTGGGGGTTATTTTCGGGACAAGATTTAGGAGATTTGTCGCTGTGATTGCTTGTCTGCTTTGGATTGCGAAGAAAAGGGGTGCAGAACATGCTATCGGGCCCGCCCTTGTATGTCCGTTGTGTATGATTTTTCTTTACTCTTCTGGAGACAGACTTCGTAACCTTGGCATGCCGAGTTTTTGTGTTACGATTAGTCTTCCGAGAGGTCGTTAGCGGGATGAATAATAGCATTTCTACTTTTGCTTCTTTCCAAACTGCAGAGATTTTACCATGAAAATAAAAAATGAGCACATATCGCAAATAAAGTTGGGATGATTATTGCGACTCGTGAATGTTATTTAAGTAAGTGTGTGGCATTCCAATGCTCTTCAATCATCACAACCGCTCTGCCCCTCCACCGCGGCATAAGCACCATCTCCTCTTCCAAAAATCACATTGAGATTCCTGATCCGCACTTCCAGGTGCTCATGAGCACACAAATTCTATCAACATACGTTAGCACATGCAAAGCTATCGCGAATACTCTAGAGAACCACACCTCACGCCTTCATAATCATTGGCACTCTCAACCCGCTATTTCATTCCCATGATAAACAATAATTAATCATTATGAAGTCAATTTCTTTCGAAAATCAATCCACTCGAATTTTATGATGTTGAGAATAAGACTCCCAAAATAAAGATAAATCACATAGATGAAGATCGGAAGTTTAAGAGGTCGGAAAAGAAGTGATCTAGCCCTGAAGAGGAAACGCAATTGGCCATGTATTTATCAGGCACTAGCTATTGGCTGTGATGTGATCTCAAGCAAGTCATATTCTTATCCGGGATTATTAGTTTCCGGGGAGTCAGGCTACTAGTGGAAATGATCTTGAGGAACTAGAAGATATCTTCTGATTTCAAGTGAAATGAAGTAGTTAGGTTGCAGTTTACTTATGCTCGATCAACTCTGTCTCTCATCTATCCACCATACGTTCTTGTTATTTTTCCACCTATATCGAACCCAGATTTCAATCTGACCCCGATTTTATCTTTATTTCCAATCGTAAGAATATCCCTTTCCAATTCTGCTCATCAAATTGAACGATAAATCACCATTTTTCTGAGCTCGCTTGAATAATGGGTTATCATTCTTCCAAGTATTTGTGAAGAGCCAATTACCAATATGTCAAACGAATTGAGCAGCCAAACGATGATTCTTTCTTTTTGAGGTGAGTATTTCACAACTAATTCTGTCTGCCATGTATCAGCTCTTTTTACTTTCTCAAGAATCATCAGTGGATTTCCAGACAACCTCGAATCCAAGGACTGTGTCAACATGCAAGTCAGATGTTTGGAGTCATGTTTTCGAATCATTGCTAGATCATCATTCATTCCGAGTTTTGCGTCGGAATAGTCACAAATGTTGTTTTGGGAACACTCATATGATGATACCAGTAATTTTAATGCAGTCATAGATGCTGGGAAAGTTTTACTTAAGCGTTCCAAATCCCCCAGCTCTTGCATTACATTCTTCTTTCTTTTATTATCAACATCCACAAATCAACAACATAACTTGCGAAGAACATCAAAACAATATGCCAAACCAAAATAACCACAGCAATAATAAGGCGGTAGATGGCAAACAGTTGCCTCCCATTCGTCTCCCAGGTGAATCGATGCAACAATCCTATGACAGAATTGCAAGGGGAGCTCGGGGATTGAGGGAAGATCCTGATAGCCTTCTTGCACACTCAATACGTCGCCCGTGGGGAAATTCAGCAGAGCACTTGCATGTGCACAGTAATCATCAAGGAAATAATAGCACAAGTTGCTTTGAAATTACCGCTAATCCACATTATAGAAGTGGAACAAGTAGTATGTCACTCACATTTCTCTCATGGAATATTACTGATATCAAGCTAGGTAGTGGTCAGCACTCCCCTTCTGCTCAACAAACATCTATTGGCTCTGGTGCGGTGACATCCAATGGTAATGCATCGCGTCAGTCAAACCCAGAAGCTCAACGTGATAATTCCGGCTGGAACACCGCCAGTCCGCATGCTCAGAATACGGGGACAAGCACATGGAATGGTCGCGATCAACCAGGCGGAGAAAATTTCAAGAGTGATGATAGTGGCGGATATCAATAAGGCGAGAGATTGTGACTGGTATTGGCGGAGATGGAGATGCAGATGGAGCAAGGAAATTTGAAGGGAGAGAAATGGCGGTACATGATCGCATCTGAGGGAGTAGTAATTGGGTCTGGGCACATATTTACCTGTTGATATGTGATGAATTTAGTAGATTCGACAATTAGTTGAATTGAATGCATGAATTTTCAAAATGATGTGTCATTGTATGAATAATCCTGAATGCCATGTCTACTAATGACTCCTGAGTTGATTTGACAAGGTCTGGGTCTCTCGCTTCAATCCACCACGCCGCTAAATCTCAACGCCAGCAGCCTTCCTCCTACCTTCTTTACTTCTTGGAAATCTGGCTTGATCCCTCCCCTCCCATCGACTTGCCTTCCCTTCTCAACATCATTGCCAAGCTATCTCCTCCTCAAGCGAACGCCATGGCTCCCGCTAACAACACCAAAGTTTCCAACTCCACAATGACAACCTTCACCCACTCACCCCCAAACTCCAAAATACACCCGCTGCCGCCAATCGAGAAACTATTCCGAACTTATATACCGCCCAATCATCTTGGAAGGCAGCTATTAGCTCGTAGAGATTGATCATAATGAGGAGAAAAGCTATCGGTGTTAGCGAGGATTGTTTAAAAGGGGGTGGATGGCGGGGAGGGAAACCTTGGGTATGAAATTGAAACACCCAGAAACGAGGGTTAAATGAGGAAATCTTACAAAATTGATTGTACAGCCTCGGGACTATTGGTACTGAGTTCCTTCATGGTGTTTGAAGAGTCGATCATATCAATAATACGAGTCGCGATTGTGACGGTGATTATGATGGTTAAGACCCATCCCGGTGGTGAAAGTTTCATTTTGAGAGACGATAGGTGAGTGATCGACAAGAAGGCGCTGAGTTTTCTTGGCGGGTTTTTCAAAGAAAGGAGCGAAAGAAAAATGTTGTGGGTGAAAGATGAGATTTATCTATTACCTCGCCGCAAACGTGCAGAGAAAACTGTTGGGTGAGATATCGGGTATGTTAGTGTTAGTAGGTGGACTTTGGTTGAACCGTGAGATTATTATACAAATCACATACTTGATTTAGTGTTATCTTGCTATATTGTGAGACGCGTAACTATTTCTTTGGGCATGTAGTCACGAATCCTACGGGAAACGCGGAGTAACTTTACATAGGTATTTAAAATTCCAACTGATATCGATTATTTGAAGTTGATATCAAAAACAACGCCAACGCCAATACCGACCTCAAAATCGAAATTAGAATAACCAAAGCTGCTCAAGATCACCCATTACTCAATTACCCCTGGAATATAGAATCCATAACTTCCAAGCGGGAACATCGGAGTTGGACATGTGTGCTGAGTGGTAGGGGATGTTGATGGCATACAATTACACCATGATCATGATTTTGACTGGCTTCGACCTGATCTTAAACCAGATGATTTGATCGGAGCAAGCCTGGCTCAACACTTCTCTTGAGAGTACGAAGGAGATACTTGTTTGGATCATTGTAGAGAGACATACAGCTCTAACCGCGTCAAATTCTAACCACATCAAGTTAGTAAGGTTAATCACCATCTCAGGGGATGTGATGACTAATCAACTCTATTTCCATTACATCCAAGAGATTTCGCTTTCCATTCCTCTGACTTATCAACAGAAATAAGTAGAGACAAGATTTTGTATTCTAACTTCCAAATCATATATAATCGATCAGTCAAGTCAATCATGTAGTGTGCTTTGACATAATGATTAATAAATCTATTGATGTTCAAAAAAAAATGGAGTTATGATGTCTATCTGGTCCTCTTTCTCTTCTTTTTCTTCACAAGTTCTTTTGTCTTGTGTCCTTCAGTTGATTTCCTTTGTTCAAAGTTTCAAGCATTTTGTTCCTTTGATAGAACTTTGTAAAGACTCGATCTCCTACATAAAACACAGGATGAATATACTCAACATCCGGTCCCTTATTAACGTACTGGATAGCATTTCTCGATATCGAAATTGCTCTAAGTCATGTCAAACCGACGTGGTGGGAAATCATCTCCTTCTTCTTGTAGACTTGTAGCTTCTAAAAAGAAGCCTGATACGGTACTCAAAGAAAAATATGGTCCTTACCCAGGACAACCAAACGATAGACACAGCGGATTAACGCCGATCGTGCCGCACATTACGACAGGCGGAGTTGGGAAAGTCGATGCGAGTACATTACGAAGAGAACAGCAACAGAAGAATGCGTTTTACAACTTTACAGCAAAGCAATTGCTTGATTTGGATGCGAATATAACATCGACAAGATCTTTGAAAGAAAGCGATTTGAACATTCCATTACTACCTTGCTTTAAAAGGGACCGATGGAAGACAAATGGAAAGCCATATGCTCTTGGTCAATTAGGACCCGGGAAATGGTTTGCTCAAAACGATGTTGTGTGGGGACTATTACAACCAACTCTCCAACTTGCCTCAATGTTGTTGATAAACATTCAGAGTGATTTGGTAAACTCACTGAAACCCGATTTTGAATTATCTAATAACTAAAATATAGTATGATACTTTATTGTGTGGCAAACGGATCCCAATTGACCCTGAAAGAATTCCTGAAAATCTACCAGAGCGCGCCACACCACAATTCGTCAAGACGCTTTTTTCTACCAAGCCGAGAGGATTATTTCCAGATGATCCAGCTCTCCAGAAGAGCAAGAGGCTGCTCTTACATGCACTGTCAAGTTTCGTTTTCTTGAAGTTCAAAGACGTTACCGAGACGTTTTCTTTCAATGGCTGTACTAAGTGCGGTTTGCAGAGAATACCAGATAGTCTACCAGTTCTTCATTGTCATATTATTTTAAACCACACCAACCTCGAACCTTTGCTGCGACCTAATATCACAGCTTCTGAGAAGCTGGCATATCAATGGAGAGTGGCCGTCACACTCACTCATGAATGGCAAGTGACATCTCCTCTGTACTATGACTATGTCTTCTGATAACCCTCTCAAGTTTTCATGCAATGTTCAATATCAGTGAGTTTATTCGGGCAAAAAAAGATAAAATTCTATCAACTTGGAACCCGGGCTCGGAGGTAAGTCAATAGGACATCTCAAAGATTCCCTCATTACTGATTAGCCAAGCCATACTATGAGAATCACTCGATTCAAGAGTGCGGCTTTTTGATGGAGCAGGTTGCTCTTGGTGGTGTTACTCGTGGGGAGCGGAATCCAAAGGGATCTTTGTATCCTACAATCGCACTTTTCTGGACCGAATGGCCAACGGTATATTGGGCGAGCTATACGTCTAATTTTATGTTAAAGACCCCCGCTCTCAATCCTCGATACAATTTTTACCCGATACCAGTAACTCATTTTGAAGACGTTCACCAGATGACTTTCTGGCTTCATACTGTCAGAGTGTTTGGTACCAAAATGCTTGGCCTTAGATCCAATAAGATGAGGATGCAGGTTACTCGACTCCCGCATTTTCCTGACGTCTATGTACTAAGTATGGATGGTGCCGAAGTTGAACGCTTTGAGTGGAAGGCTACGCATATAACTTTAAAATCAAAGCAGGACATGAGTCCAGATGAACGAAGAGCTTGCAAAGCTGGAGATGATTTAATTAAAAGGGCAGAGTTGAATGAAGTGTTTTTTATCGAAAGCTCAGAACAATCCAATCAACTAAAGGCTATTGTCGATTTCAATAAAAGTCTAAAGGACAGAATTGAAGCTATTACTTCGGGTACTCATTCTATTCAAGGGCAGGAAATAAAACAGCGAGATCCGGTGGAGATCATCAAGACATCCATGCAGACTCAATATGATTTGCTTATGGGTGCTACAATGGCTCATCGTGCAGCTGTTAACACTTATTTTCAAATGGCAATTTCTGGAGATGTGCCCATCGAGATTAAATATCATTTATTAATGTTCAACCAAGGATTTAGAGGATTTGCCAGACAGATCGCTCACGAATACTGGACGGATGAATTATCTCGAGACTATGAAGATATAGATGAAAAGCTAGAATTTTTACGACAAATGTTATATTCGCCTGCCGACGAAAAAAGTCAAAAGTATGCAATGGAATATGAGGAATTTGGAGATATTGCAATCATTGTGAATGCCTACGACCAATTCCACACTGAACCTGAGTATATGGGACAGGTGATTTCTCAAGGAGTGAAAGTCTTGGAAACTCGATGGAGAAGTTCCCGATATGCCAGGACTTGCGCGAATATTATAAAGCTGGCTACAAGTATAGTAACTGAAGAGACTGCAGATGCATTTGATACGATCAACAAGATCGACGCTAAGATACAAACATTGATATTTTTGTTGAATGGAGAAGATAATAAGCGTTGCGATTCGTGGACATCGACACTGGATGATATGATTAAGAAGATGAGAAAGATCTCATCAGACTTGTTTGATAAGGTCATGGCCACGGAAGATGTTGAGATGGATGAATATAATCCTATGGATGAGGATGACGTATCAGCAGATAATGATATGGACGATACTGATGAGGTGGATCTCATTCCCGGTCAACCTGCTTGATATTTTATCATCTATAGAGAGATTAAAGGTTTCTGTACATGAGATTCTTTCTAGGCTCCAAACATCTCACAAAATATTCGACAGCTAGCTTTCCAGATAGATGAAAACTAGTTGTGATATATCTCAGAATACAAAGTAATAACATGCTCAAGGTGCACTCTGAGGAATTCACATAGTAAATTAAATAGCTACATCAATTATGTAACGCTAGTTGAGCGCCGATAAACGAACGTCTCGATGATTTTTATACAAGGTTCCAATAGATTTATTATTGAAGTTCTTTAAATCCATAACTCTCTCCGAGTTTTAACTTGACTTGATTAGAATAGTGTCAATTATTTTGTATTCCTTGGATTCAATAGTAATCAGAATAATGAATTTCGAATTCGAAAATCGTGTTCTTTCTCCTTCATCTTTTTCCAATTAGTTCGCAATCACTGAATCATATGTGCTTCACGGGCTCCGCGTCAATATTTCCAGATGCAGCACTCAACACCAAAGAATATCAGTTTATCTTCTCAATCCACGATTGAATCACAAGTTACTCCGAGACGAACCATACAATATTCGACAACACCTATACTAATTCACCAAATCGCACATCTACCTGCAGAAAATCCTAAATCACAAATTGTCATGTCAATCTAAAAAATTTACTTCAACGAAAATCTAAAAATGATGATAAAACATTGACACTTTACCGACCCATCTCGGTAATTTTTCCAAATTGGCTTAGCTTAGACTGAGCAAGTGATTTGTGAATTAGTCTTGAATTTGGATGATGGATGTTTTGTACACATGTCAGAGAGTGTTTTTTATAGGGAGGTGTATTATATGTGATATGTTGTGGATTAAGAATGGATAGTTGTCTTTCTCTGCGGTTTGCTATGATAAATCTATTTATTCATCTATTTAATTATACATAGTGCACGGCCATAATAGCTGAGGTATGTGTATGGATTAGTTAGGTGCTCTGGAAATTTGGAAATGTAAAGTTCTTGGGAGTTGGTTATGAGCGCGATGGTACGAAGATGCATGTGCGGGTTTAGATAATTATGAAGCTAGGTTAATAGGTTCTGAGGACTTGAGGATGCGGAGATGTATATTGGTATGGTAATCTGGGGTGGAATAAGAGATTTCTTTAGAGGAAAGATGAGTTAGGGGAGTATGAGAACGGGGTAGATAGAGGATGGGAGAGGCCATTGGGGGCGTGTGACATTGTGAGAGCATGGAAAAACATGGAAGGGGTACTGGTAAAAAGGCCGAAATGACTTGATGTTTGCGATATTGAAGAAGTCATCGTGGCGAGAAGGGAGTGATTGGGATAGGGGGGGGGTTCCAAAGAGGAGGTTCAGAAAGGATTTTTCGAAGATAAAGAATATTTATTGAGGAGGAAGGTACAATAACAGGATAGGGCACATTTTAATGGTAAAAGATACTCTCCCAGCGAGAAAATCGTCGTAATAATGAAGCTGGCAAGTTAAATTTCAAAGGAACAACGAATATCTAGAGAGAAATAAACGGCAATCCTATCCGTAAACAGACAACAAGTTGAATACCAATAAAATCTAATCTTCACACAGATTACTGCCACGAGAACTCATCCTCGCAGTATCAATATCATCATGGGATATTTTCAATCTTCATAATTCAAAAGCGGTAATCACCAAGTCGAGAAGAAAGCCGGCTAGATCGATCATTCCCACACACACACACACACACACACATAAATATCAAGATCAAGATATGAATGACCGCAAAACCCCGATCCAGACCCTCACCCAAAATATAAATAAAAAGAACAAATGACATCCCCAATCTCCTGATCCCTTCCATATTTCCCCATATGTCTCAAAAACCACCGTCAATCCATCCATCCCAAAAAAGCAATATGATCAAGTTACCCGAGCCGCTGGTACCCTTCACCTTTCCCACGCGAAAATAAAAGCACCACATCTCCCAAAACCAAGGATATCGAATCTCTCATATTCTAGAATCCCATCGTGCGCATTCCTACGCGCTGGGATTTCACATATATCTCCGAGCAAATGAATGTGAGTGTTCAGCCGTGTCCACATTCCTAGCATTCCTCGCCTGCGCGAAAGCGAATCGTATCCTCATTTAACCCAAAAAACAGCACTCTCGGTTTTCGCCGCGGAATGTAGGAGAAACATGCTTCTGTTCGGCGTCTGGATTTGAGTCTGGTATTTTTGAGATGCGATGCGATGCGAAAGTTGGGTGAATGGATGGGATGGTAGGAGTGGAATGTGTGGGATTCTGGGACAAGGGGGAATGAACCGATGAGATGAGAAAGAAGGCAAAGGACAGAAAAGAAGATACACACACACACATACACACACACATATATATATATATATATTCCTCCTTCCTTTGCATCATTTAAACAAAAAGCACATCATTCAGATAGAATTGGATTAATTCTCATACAATATTCTTATATACTATTCAATAGTATTCAATAGTATCCAATTCCTCAACTCCCCAAACCAACAGCTAGATTCCAAAAAAAGAAATCAAGAAAAATGCACTTCTCAACCCAAGCACTCTTCACCACCATCCTCTTCAGCACTCTCGTTCTCTCCATTCCCCAAGGACCACCTATGAACGGCGGCGGCGGCGGCGTCCAAGGAAATGTACTTATCCCCTCCCCTCTCCCCCCTTCCTCTTTACCCGCCACTAACCCCCCTAGTGCAACTTCTTCTGCTGCGAACGCAATCTGGGCACCGGCGGCACCCTCTGCAAAAATAACACCGCGATCCCGCATCCATATTCCGACGATTGCTCGACGATGCCGATTGGAAATAAGCCGAATGGTGATGGCAAGGCGACGCCGGTCTGCTGTGCGAATCCTAATTGTGCGGGGCAGCCGGGGTGGTGGACGCCGATTACGAATGTTTAGGTTTGGGATGGGGGTATGGGGATAGGAAGGAGGATGGAGGAGGGGGGGGGTTGAGATTGAGGTTTATATTGGAGATGAGAAAACAAAGCTAAAGCCAGACAACAGAACAGCAGTAGCGATTTTCCTCTGAAATCGGTCACAATACCGCATGCAATGAACTGAATACACGAAATATGCGAAGGAACTGCAGATTCATCTACTCCTCCTTCGCATCTCTTGACATGATATCATATCTCCGAGCATAGCGTCTGGATAAGACGAATACCGCGGTGATATATCTCAAGGGATTGCTTAATCATTTTTACTTTGATTTATCGTTTATTTATTTTTCTCTTTTGTGTTTTGGATTTCAAAGTTTTGTTAGTTTTATTTTGTTCAACCGGGAAGTTTCATTCTTTCGACTTGTTGTAGCGGATCAGTTGGTTAGTTGGTTAGTTGGTTAATTAGTTAGTTTAGGAAATATAGTAAAGTAGGTATACAGAGTAATTCAATGCAATTAATATAATCATTCATGCTATTTAGGATTACTAGGGGAATAGGGATGTATAAAGTGATGGGATGTGTGTTTATGTAAATTCTGAATGGGGATGATCTAGGGTGGCCGGAGGTGAAGTGTGAGATATATATAGGTGAGGTGTATGAGATGATGGAAGGTTGTGATATATTATGAGAAAGAATATAAAAGATGAGGTATGAAGGTTTCTTATCCTTCTCCGGTGGAGATGGATAGGGTTTGGATATTTAGAGAGATGATGTAGACTTCATTATAGGAGTGTCCTCCAATTGAAAGGAAAGTAGGTAGTAAGACACTTCTACGCTTATACTGTAAATATTAGCCCAGGACTACAAGTGATGATATTTCGCAAAACAAATACTATTTCTCTCATATGTGATTCCAATCGCTAATTCATAACTAATAAACAAAGTGCTGTAAGAGTTCCCGCAGATAAAATCTTCCCAATTAATTGTAGAACCCCCCTCTCGATCAACTACCTCCCTCAGAGTTTCCCCTTTCTCCCATCCTCCGACAATTTCAAAATAAATTTCATATTCTCCTTCTGCACACTATCCCACAATCCACTCTTCCCTCCTGTTTCCTTTCTCAATTTTTCCTCCTCCCTACGGAAAAAATCCTCCGCACTTCTCATTCGTCCCGGGTGAATCTCATCCAACAACTTATAATCTCTCTCCAACACTCCATCTCTAAATTGCATCCACCAACCTGTGAAGTTTCTCCTAACACTCATCGTTGCCTTATCCTTCGGATCCGCATTGAATCCCGCTGGCGCATCAGCCATTGGTCCAAGTCTCTCAAAATACGTATCGATATCAGTATCGATGTATTGCGCCGGATGACCCGTGACTTTTTCAAACGCCGTGGTCATCTCAGAATATGAGATATTAGCAATGGCAACAAGGAGATCCATACCATTACTACGCTCTGGATGATCGAATAGCCATCGAACATAGGGTCCACAATCTTCCAAACTCACGTGAGGTACTGCGCCATTTCCTAATGGAACTCTCCATGTTACAACACCATTCTCTACACTAGGCGTCATGACAGTTTGCCCCGAGATGGCCATTTCAATATATGGACCCGTGGTAAACAATGCGGCTCCCATGCCATTAGGATTACTTTGATTTTGCCACAAGATCCATTCACCGATTCTTCCTTTCCCGTCATAATGACCAGCATGATATTTTTCCTGCCATCCGCCTTTCTTCAAGCCATAGTCAAGATTTCCATAGACGAAGAATTTAATTCCCTCCTGAATAGCAATTTCATAAGAACGAATGGCCCAAAACATTTCGGTTTTTTCTCCCGTGTTGAATCCATCAATATTAACAAATGCTCCATCGCAACCTTTGTAGCCGGCACGAAGAACATCTTCATCGGCAAATGTACCTTCGACGAGTTTTACATTTCCAAGAGCGAGAAGTTGTTGAGCTCGAGTGGATGTGGTGTCGCGGGTAAGAACTCGGACTTGATATTTTTTATCGGCAACTAGAGATTTGATGACAGGAATTCCTTGAGCACCTGTACCACCAATGATGAAGATTTTTGAAGTTTGATGAGATGACATTGTGTTTGAGAAATCAGTTGTGTAGAAGATTTTGTTGAAGAGAGAGGAGAGAAGAAGAGAAGTGTAATATTTTTGAGTGTTGATTTTGAGACATTTCAGTGCTGGTTATGACTTTATAGATCAATCCAGATACTATTGCTTTGAAATATAACTATTGATCTGATTGATGCTTTCAATGAAGTCAGAGAATGTTTACTAAACATCTCGTTCAACATGATTACTCATGTTGCATATAGTTGGTTCAGTAATCATTAATTGAGGACATTCAAACACGGAAGATAATGACGCGAAAAAAGAATAGTAATCAAATCAAGCACTATCAAAATGATTGGATATCTACTCAGACATACACAACTGTGCGACCAGAACCATAGCATCTCTCAAAAACCCCTCCGTACAATAAAACTTCGATGTCACTGAAACATTTTAAGAACTCTACGGACTCCGAGCCACGTCCATTCTCCATCTTTCGCGCATGAGGCCAGAGTAGAGGAATATCAGGAGAATGGCGGGGCGGTGTCTCATATAGAATTTGTACGATAGAAATATAAATGGAATGAAATTTGTATGAAATCCGTATGAAAGGAGATGGATTCATTGACTGTAATAATTGACATTCAATTGAAATCATTCACTCATCTGTAGTGAAATGGAAGAAAAGATGTTGTTCCACACAAATCTCACAGACAATAATCTCTCACCGTAATGACCCTCGTTTCCACATCTAATTCAATCACGTGACCATAACGTACCTCGCGTGATGATTCCCTCAATTGTCGAGATATTTTAACACTCAACGAGGTCGAATATCAAATCCATAATTCTCAATCCTTCAAACTCCCAAAAGAACAACACATTGAATTCGAGACTCCTTTCAAGAGATACTTCACACCAGCATATCTGTTCACCTATTCTATCAAAAACTCTACACGGTAGTCAAAATGGCATCTTCAATTGTCGACCGCAAATTGGATCTTCTCTATTTGATCTATTTCTGCTTACATATCCCGGTTTTGTTCTGTAAGTTATGATTATTCTTTTCTGGAAAGTAATTTTGAAGGATTGTGCCTTGGAGATATCCTTTAATCTACTGTTTCTTTCTCAATTCTTCAATTCTGAACTAGTATTGGAATGTAGAGGGTCTTCTCACCATCTCCCTCCGCTCTTCTTTCCTCCTCTCCTCTCCTCTCCTCTCCTTTTCTCCCCTCTACCTCCCCTCAAGTCTCCCATTCTCAAACCTACAAACTAATCTCTCCTCTTTCCCTCTAGTAATGGATCTCCAATCTCTCTACCCCGCCTCCCTCACCCCATCATTCTTGACCGCCATCAAAAACTACCACATCGCTAATTACAACGATTTATTCTTCGTTTCACCACCCATCTATTTCAATCTATTTGTTTGGTTGGAATGTTTGATTCATTTACCTGTCAGTTTTTGGGCTATTGGAGGATTGTTGAGAGGTATGTTTTTATTTTTGATTTTTGTGTGTGCTTTGCATTAGGTGGTTGTTATGGATGGGTTTGGTGGGAGTGTAGGAAAAGAGAGAAGGGAAAAGAGAAGGCTGGGATGCTCAGGACAAAATTGCTACCATATGGTATGATGTCTATTTACATAAGTGTGTAACAAAGATGTCTTTGCGTACTCATACTAATCAGGTTAATTCTTCTTTTGCTGATGTTTGAGATGTTCAATGTTTGAATATTCTAATGTCTAGTTTCTTTCCTCTTATCTCCTATCCTTCACATACATACTAACACATCTACATTATTTTCCCTTCTTTTTCTTCCCGCTTTGTCCTTTCCATTTTCCTACGTCTCCTCTCCTCTCTTCTTCCCTCTCCAAACCCCTCTCACAACATACACTAACCCTCTCCCTTTAGATTCTCCCCGCATCCCTCTAATCCTTCTTCCATACGCCCTCGAAACTTTCCTCACCACCCTCGTCTGTATGCACGAATACGTTTACTGGCCCATTCCACGCTATCAAAAGGTTGATTTGACAAAACTTTATGGTCCTTATATTTTGTTGTGTAAGTATTCTTCTTTTTTCTTCTATGAATATAGCATGGCTGAGATCCGACCCCTCTACCCCCCTCCAATAAAGAATAATAGAATAGAAAACTAACTCTACACAGCAATCGTAATGGGCATCGATATGTTCATCCGTCTTTGGCATATCGTTTCCGCTTCTACCGCCGCAAAGAAAGGAAAGAAGAACATCTAAACGTCTCATCTTGGAGTCTCAAACATTAATCTTGCAGCCAACCAACCTTTCAGCAATTCAATAAAAGTAACTTCATTTCTCATTTCACGAAAAACAGCGCATGATACCCCCCAAAAAGATTTGTCAAAGCGGATTGGTTATGAAGATTTCTAGTCTAGGATCAACGACCTTAACCAGGTGAGGTTGAATCAGTTTATTTCAGATCAGATTAGATAGTATTCTAGAATTCTGAATATAAAAACATACACACATACACACATACACAGAGGTGCATCAAATCAAATTGTATGATTATAACATATCGATCGTCATCTACAGATTTATTATATGGGTTCCACATGCATGTGAAGTTCATTATGAGTAGTCGAATCAAATTCATTCCACTCTATCCCATCACCCTTCCAAATCCCAAACCCCATTCAACCTCATTCCAAATTATCCAGTCGAATTCTACCCCATCTTTCCTATTTACCTATTCACCTCCTCCACGCGCTCATTTAACTTTCAAATTTCAACCCTCTCGGAACTCTATACATATAAGCCCTTTAAAACTTCTGGTTCCCCTCCATTGTTAACCCCTCTCTTCTCCCCTCTAATCTTCACTTACATCTCTACACCACATCTCTCCACCACATTTCTATTTCTATAAAATATTCCCCTCCACCGAACCTTCGAACATCTAAATTCAAAATCAATATAACCCTACAATCATCCAAAAACAAATCTAGTACTCTGAATAGAAAATTGAACATCACAAATCATCACATCACTCTAAATCCTCAAACATCCTCAAACTCCTCAATTCCCTCACCTCCCAAAAAAAGCTCTTATTATCATACTTTCCTTCTACTCCTACTCGAGTAGTATCAAAACCAAACCAAAACATGCCTGGGATATAAAACATAAAACAAAGAATACTATTCCTCGTACTTTTAGATCTGAGTCACTTTTCTAAATTTCTCTTGAATTATATTATCACTTCCTTATTTCCTCACTCCCTCTCTTCTTTCCTATCAATACTAACATTAACATTAACATTAACAATAACAATAACAATAACCATAACCATAACCATAACCATAACCATAAAAATCAAATTTCAAGATTAAGTTTCAAAACTAAGTATTAGGATTAGTCGTTGATTTGATTTGATCTAATCTATTTTAATCTAATATAATATAATCCCATTATATTATACTACTCTGGATATTAATTAGATAATAAGATGTAAGATGTAAGATGTAAGATGTAAGATGTAAGATGTAAGATGCAAAATTTGAATAGATAATTTTGTTTTCTCCTTGTCCTCCTTCTTTCCCCTCTCATACTCCTCTCATCCCTATAAACCTCACTATTTCCCACGTACCACCTAATACCTACCATCTATCATTCTCATATCCATATTCATATCCATATTCATACTCATACTCCATCCCATCCGCTATCCAAATCGCATCCTACTCGCATCCTACTCGCATTCCGCTCTCAATCCCCTATAATTCATTTCATTTCATCTCCTCCCCAACACCGATCCAAAGGTCATCCAAATCACATCTACATCCTGATTCTATCCTTCAGATATTTGTATCCTATCTATATTCTATATTCTATCCATCTACTATCTACCATCTACTATCTACCATCTACTATCTACTATCTATTATTTATTATTTATTATCTATTATTTATTATCTATTATTTATTATCTACTATCTACCATCTACCATTTACCATCTACTATCTACTATCTACTATCTACCATCTACCATCTACTATCTATCATTCAAATTCAAATCTCATCTAATCTTCAAGCTCAGTTCTCGTTTCTAGTTGTACTTCTAGTTTGATTAATCATCAATTATATCATATATTTTATTTTATTTTAGCTGATACACATTTCCTTATATATCTTACTCATACCCATATGCATACTCGTGCTCATATTCACATCCACATCCACATTCTCTCATAATTATATTCATATCCATATACCCCCATCCCCCCTTATATCAAATCAGCTCTTCCTAATACCAATCTAAACATCATTATCACTCAGAATCGCGCCTGCTATTCCAATTATTCCTCAACCCAAAATCCTCAAATGTAATTCTCAAACCCCCACCACCTAGACAACCCAATTCTCACCCCCAACCCAAATCGCGCCAACTCATAATCTCCATAATCTATCATTCATTTCTCTCTCCGCTCCCCTCTCCCCTCCACACCCTCTACTCCACACACCATAACCCATCATAACCCACATTCCACTCCACTCCACCCTATTCTATCACACACATACACACACACACACTCTCTCTCTCTCTCTCTCTCTCAATCAACCATCCAAACTGAAAGAATCCAATTAACCCCTCATCTTATCTTTCTCATATCCCATGTCACAAAATCAACCCAACCCAACTGCTTATACCCTACATCTCACATCTCAAATCTCACATCTCACACCTCACCTCACCTCACCTCACCTCACCCCTCAACCCAGCCCAGCCCAACCCAACCCAAAACCATCGAGCGCAGCGAGCAACGGGGGTTTGGGGGCTTGCCCCCATCAATAATCAATAATCAATAATCACATCTCATAACTCAGCATAACTCAGCATAACTTATCATAAAACCAACCAAGAAGAAAAACACAAGAAAAACATAAGCCCCCCCC